>JAHHUM010000772.1:58595-92177 GCA_036173005.1 Crenichthys baileyi | reverse complement strand
TCTGTCGAGATCCGAACGGAGGACATATTGTGCAAATGTGGAGGGTGCTGGAGGCTCTTTACATCTCCAAAGTTATGTTTTAGTGTTTTCCTCCACTACTCTTACTGCTCCATGTCGAGGGAATTCTTTGTGCATATTTCATGTGTATGTGTGCATTTCTGTTGCAGCAAATGCCTGCACTGCATCCATAACTGTGCCAGATGGTTCATCTTAGCATCTGTCTAAACTGACAAAACATACCCTGCAGCATGTGGCCATAAGGTGTATTATTTGGTTATTTTGGCAGAAGGACGACTCTAAGCTGTATAATAGTAATTGTCTGAAAGCGAAGTGTAACACTAGACAAAAATGACTGTCTTTCTGGGCCACGCATGAATGACAGACCACTTCTGTGCCTTCAATTGGTAGCTTTTTCTCTACAGGGTCTTTCGAACAACAAATCAATGGCACCTCAAAAGCAGAGGTTATGCCAAACTGTATTGATGAGTGGAAGAGACAAACAGAAAAGACAGACAGGGGCAGTGAAATGGAACAGACCTGAAACAGTGTTTGGTGACTGATAAGAAATGGGAGGGTGAAACACTATTTTGGAAAGGTTTAGAAGAGAATGTGAAGATTTAACGCAATCATCTGTGGTTCACAACTCATCTTTCAAAGCTTTCATTGCCTTACTCTGAACTTTAAACTTCATACAAACCTCTTAAAACCCTTACCCTCATTCTATGACTGTACCTTGCAAAAATATTCACACCCTTTGAACTTCTTCACCACAAACTTTAATGCATTTTCTGTGATACACCAACACAAGGTAGTGCATACTTGTGTTGTAGGAGGAAGAATGCATGGTTCAAAAATGTTTTACCAAAAACAATCTTAAAAGTGTGGTGTTGATTTTTATTCAGCCCCCTTGAGTTAGTATTTTGTTGAACCTCCAATTGCTGCAATGATAGCAAAAAGTATTGTGGGTATGTCCCTTGGGTTTGAATATAAATGCACGCCACACTTTTGAACTTCACAATTAAGTGCTACTTTTATTGTTCTATCATGTAAAATGCCATGAAAATACACAGAAAAGTTTGTGGCTGCAATATTACAAAATGTTGAATAGAATTCTCTGCCCTTCTAACATCTTCTTGGGCCACTGGGTTGATTACTGGGTTGAGATGTTAAAAAGTGCTGATAAGTCCTTGAATTACATTTTTACAGTCATAAAAATGTATAAAAGTGGTAAAATTGATGAATGCTCAAACCCTTTGTAATTGTCTTTCTGTGTGGTAAATAGGGAATACCAAAATGCATATCAGTTTTTTGTATTGTGCATTTGAGTCCACATGTATCACATTTTCATTTTTTGCCTTCTCTAAAGGGAGTTAGACTGGGGTGATGAGGAGAATGACCAGAGAAAGGGCTTTTATCCCAGGCTTATCAGAGCCAGCGCAGAGGGAGATTGTTGGCCAGTGGAGCAAAATGGCAATTGTTGTTGCCTTCACCTCCCCCATCAACACTGGACCTCCCTTTCCCCCCCTACTAACATATGGTGGGACAAAGTGTATGTTAACTCACAGGCAGGCAGATTGATAGATAAAGAAACACAACATAAACAGCAGACAGAAGCATTTGGTCACTGTTGATCACTCTGTCGCTTTCTCATATAGTTTATCATAGCTTACAGAAAAAAATGTGGTTTAATAGGATATAGTGTATATATATGCATACATACATACATACACTGTATGTATCTCTTCCCATTTTTTGGTGAGCAACCAGAAGACGTGCTACCCAGAGTGCCAGCAACAGTACCAGCCTCTAAATCATGTAGTTTTATCGCCACACTGCGCTCCAATGTGCAGCTATTACCATGACGGAAGACACCAGATGATCGGTGTTAAGCAGCAGAAACAATTTCCATCAGGCTTGGTTAATTTCTTTATTTGTTTTGAAGAGAAAATCTTTTACTCCTGTAAATCTTACAGTTTGGACCGCTTTGGTGAAAAAAGATTGAAAGTATTTTCTCTTTTCTTTACGTATAAAAAAAACCATTCAGAGCATGCAAGACTGTCAAGAGGATTTACCCTGATAGGTAAAAAGGTCACCCTCACTGACCCATATAGACAGGCAGACAACATACTTGTTAGGATGAAAAACGCAAGAAAGATGAAAAGGTCAGCTCATTCAATGGCTCAAAATCCCATCAGAGAGATTGAAAAGAACGGAAACAGAGTGTTTCTTTCACAAACAAATGATTTGTAGTACATTTTACAAGCTGAACATGTTAGATAACTTAGATTTTGCTGTCGTTTTATGATATATTAAAAAGAGCCTTAACCTCTCTGGCCAGTCGCTATACATCCCTACAAATAAAGTTGAGCTCCTGGTCCAGTTTGGGCATATGGACGTGCCGGCTGTGTGGGTCTGACCCCAGCCTCCCCTGCTCCGCGTGGCACTTACAGGACACCTTGGGTGGTGACGAGGGTGAGGGGCTGTTTGTCTGGTCCCCTCTGTTCTGTCTAACAGGCTGGACATGGGGCATAGCATCTGTCTCTAGAGGAAATGCACACACCAGAGATTGGCCTGGTTCACAACCAGGGCAGACTGGTATACATAAGGTATGCAAGGAGGGGGAAGGTGGATATTTTCATAAAAGGACCTGCAATAGCAATGTAGGGCATGGGATATATATGCACATACGTCAGTCCATAACCACTTTCCTTCTTTTATACTTTGCTGATGAAGCAGCATTCAAAACCAAGACACCTTCTAGATAATTCATGGGCCAGTTACTGATGTAAAGGTATCCCAAGGTTTTTAGGGTTAGGTTTCAAAAGGACAAAGATTTTCTATGATTTCCATGTTCTAAAGTCCTTTTACTGACATGCCAGAGAAAGGACTGGATGAACCAAAGTTTTCTCTGGTGGTTTGAAGTATTGAGTTATGCAATACTGCCCCTCTTCCATCTATTGCTGTGCACTGCCAATCAGATGGCATCAAGAAACCTTTTTTGTTGAGGCACTTTAGTCTCACTTACATGAAATATGAAGTCAGCTATTTAAAAATAATTCTGATCATGGAAAACAGACAGTCTTGGTGTAGAACCTGAAGGACAAACACACAACGATCCTCTAACAAAATGGTGTTTGCAAATTAAAGTTGGAAAGCTATGATCACCATGTCTGTTAAGCAGCCAACTGCAATCTGGCTACCAGAGCTGACAGTCGCTCACTGTAGCTCAGTGGTCGGCAACCTTTATTACCACAACAGGCATTTTGCTCTCTCTTCCGCCAAAGGAAAATAGTCTGGAACCGCCAAAGCTAACACAGCTAATAAACTTTTACATTTTTCTTTATTATTATAATTTTACCTGTTACAATTGATCACCAGTGGTCATCAGCCGAGAGGGACGGTGTATCCTGTCTATGTATCAAAATCAATCTACAAAATATATATATTTCTGTCACTAGGCATTGTCTAATTACTAGCATCAAGGTTTTTAAAAGTTACGGTTTCAAAACAACAAAAAATGTAAATTAGATTTTCCTTTTAATTAGATATCACAGACTTTTCTCTGGCTTTATGGTGCATAGAGTAGGATAGTGCTTCCCATCCCCTACCAGCTTACTGCAGTTCAGCTTACTCAAACACAGCTTTGAAACTTTGTCAAATTTGTCTTCTTTAAAAAGAAGACAAATTTGGCTGTTTGGGAATGTTTGGGGTCACAACAAACATGGGTAGTACCAGTGGTGTGGCTACAGAAGCCACACTTATTACTTCCATCAACCTTCTACAGTCTGAAATGATTTACAATCACACAAAATAAATATTAGAAATTAGCTGTCAAGCAGATGCTAGCTTGAGTGTGGACCTTTAATTGAATAAAGCACATACAATAAAATATACATTTAGGCATGAGGCAAGTTATCAACATTAGGCCTAACTTGACATAATAGTAATTTATTAAATTTCCGAGTCTCAAGGTATGCAGATAATTTTATAACTGCCTATGTTGTTGATTATGACTTTGAAATTATATTACAACATATTTCTGGACAATCAGTTCTGTTCAATCATCACAATATATTAAATACATATTAATACTATAAAATCAGAACCAGATGTTGTTCACACTCTGAGCACTAGGTGGAAGCAAACTGCTTCTATTGCAATCGTCGCTATCGGTTGAATATGCATCAATAGGGATCTCACCTGTATTAAGACTGGAAGCCATTTGATGCTATTTTTTGACAATAGAATTAAAAGGGGTTAAAATAATGTACATTTCGCCAAACTACCAGTAAACTGATTGGGTTTAATTCATATTTTTGCTTAAGTCAATCAAAAATCATCATAACATATAATATACATTATGTATAATATCATTATAACCATAAAATTATTCTGGCAGCTGTAGTAATTTTTTTGCAGTACTGTTTTAAATTAAAGCATTTAGATCATGCTAAACATTTTTGTTTTAAATGTTTGTGCAAATACCATTGTACAGTAAAATTTGTCTTTTTTCTCAATGTTATCATACCATGGGAATCCCAACCATATTATCCACATGCAATTTGCTGAGTTTGTGCATTATCTGACACAACAATGCTGATTTTGGTCAAACTAAAAGAATAAAACACATGGGCCCACTAAGACACTAAAGTCCAGAGGCAGTGAGACAATTTAACGCAGCCACAAGCAAAATACATGAAATAGCATTTGATACAGCCTGAATGGAGCCCCGCAGGGTAGCAGAGTAGCAGGGTGCTGTAACTTTGTCAAGCTACACGCACGCACACACGCACACACATGCAATGTTGAATTTAAATGGTCTGACGAGAGTATTAAATCTCTCAGTGGCTGCTGGGCAGGGTCGAGCACCCAGCACTCCTGTCAGAATAGTGCAGCTATTTGTGCGAACATAGCTGTTAGTGTGGGGAACAGGTCTGGAGGGTGAAAAACTCAGATTGGTCTCTGAAAAGCTCAGTAACTTTTTTTAACAGCTAGAGGTCTGTATAGGATATTATATGTCAGTTACAGAGAGGGAACCAATACCCTGACTCCTTTGTTTTATGTTTTTATTCAACTTTTTTTTTTGTATTTTGTGATTTTTGACATATAAAAGGTGCTATATAAAAAAAGGTTAACTTACTTTCTCATTTATTACATTGTTGAAAAACAAATTCTCTAAATGCATTATCACACATGAAAGTGAAATAGTATAATTTATCTGTTTTGGTGTAAAACATTTGGCTGTATGAGAGTTTAGTTGCCTAGTGTATACCCACAGGGAGAGTTAAAAAACTGCTACCTGGCAGGCTAAATGCTGACACTGTCAAGAAACAAAAACAGTTGTTTCAGCACTTTCCTCCCTTGCTAATAAATGTTTTAAATTACAGAAATTAAGTACAGCCCTGAAACCAAAATTCTTGAGGGGAGAATTGGCACAAAAACACAGAAACATGAAGTAAACTACAACATTTGCTGCAAACTCTAGCTAGGCTTACAGTGAAATATCAAGCCTTTCAACAAAGGTGCAAATGGCACAGTGTGTTTTTAGGTGCTTAAGTGCTTTGTGTATTTAGCTTATTGTATCATATTCTGTGGCTATTACCATTATGACCTACTATTATTAAAGAGTGCTATTCTGTTGGCTTGTAATTGTTTGGAGTTTTCTTTTGTTTGTTTGAGCCATTTACAGGTGGACTTGCTGGTGCGCTGTGGATCATTGTCCTGCTGCTTAACCCAAGTGTACTAGTGCAAAGGGTTAAAAACAGATGACCGGCCATACTCCTTTAGGATGATCCGCAAAAGAGCAGGATTCATGGTTTCATCATTGACTGCAAGTAGTCCAGGTGTTAAAACAACAAAGGATCCCCGCCCAATCACAACTGTGTGATGTTTTTTTTAATGCTGTTAGTTCTTCCCTGATGTAACGTGATGCACACCTTGCAAGAAGTTCCACTTTTGTCTTATCAGCGCACAGAATATTTTACCAAAGGATCATTATTTTGGCAAAGGAGACACAAGCCTTCCTGTTCCTTGTAGTAATTTTCTTTCTGTCTGTTATATCGTTAAATCGATACATTAGGCTTGATCTGGAATCTTTTACAACCTGGCTGAGTCCTTAAAGTGCTTTTGGGGCAATTCCTTGGCTAAATACTCTTTGTTTCAACAACTTAAAATCTTTGGCTAATATAAACCTGAAACAGCAGATGGTCACTAAAACTAGGCCATAGTGACTGCAATATGATGAGGTAAGCCACACATAGCATATGAGCACAAAGACAAGTGTTAATATGACACACTTTGCACCTGCCTCCACCTTTCTTTGGGGCCATCAGCAGCTTCCTATGGTAGTTCACAGTCATAATGAGTATAGAACACCCAACTGTATATCACTGTAGGAGGTATAATATGGGATACACATTTACTGTTGTGCGTGTGCGCTAAAACTGAATTGAGAGACAACAGAAAGTGACTTCTGGAATGGAACTGGGTGGAAGGACAGCAAAACTAATGAAGGTTATGGAGAGGGAGAATTATACAAAAAAGGAAGAAAAAATGACAACAGTAAAATGAGACAAAGGGATCTTTGGGTAGTCTCCCTGGATTTGCAGAATGCGCCTCAGCCTTGAGTTTCAGGCCAAAGTCACACTGACACACTTGCTGCCTGATGAGCCTTTTTCCCTCTTAGTTCACTCTCTATTTCCTCTTTCTTCAACACTAGAAATGAGAACTGTCGTTATCATCTTGACAGTCACAAAGAACATTTGACTGTAAGCCGGTGTGCTGACTTGTATGACAAATAATATTCTTTAGAACATTTGCCAATTGTAATTTGGGATTAAAATTTATCATTATGGCCATTTTAGTGTTTGTTTTAGCCAATCTCTATGTAAACACAATGTTTTATGGTTCATCTGCTGTTTTTTTCACCATAAAAACTGCTAAAGGCTCTTCTGTTGCGTTGGTTCTTTTTGAGTACCCCATAAAATCTAGTTTACTAATAGAACCCGATTGAACACAGGCACCACAGAAAAAAATGCCACTTGTTTTACATCTAATTTCTGACTCAGGGTGGTATTAGTAACCTATGTTAAATTTAAGACACAAACATATATTCCC
Source organism: Crenichthys baileyi (assembly GCA_036173005.1). Classification (NCBI taxonomy): domain Eukaryota; kingdom Metazoa; phylum Chordata; class Actinopteri; order Cyprinodontiformes; family Goodeidae; genus Crenichthys; species Crenichthys baileyi. Next base: position 85,061 of record JAHHUM010000772.1, on the reverse strand, counting down.
TGAAATGTCATACTATTTGAATGGCATTGCAAGCTGAGTAATATTTGCTTCCAGTTCATTTGAACATTTTCTGTATAAACTGAAGCTAGAGAGGCTCCCCAAATGCCTAACTTGTTCTGATTGGTCAAAAAAAAAAAAAATCCCCACACTGTTACTATTTGAATGATGGGACCACAACTGCCTCATACCAGCGACCTCAAGAATTAATATTATCATTTTCTCTAGCACAGGATGAATTCCTTACCACAGGGGACTTAATGAGCTAATTACCTATATTAGAAAGACTGGATTAGAACCAGCTCTTACCAGTAAACTCCCAAGGATTATTAATGTCATTTGATTTGTTTTTCTGTGTTTGATTTTCTGTATCATTGTAATGTTTTTCCTCATGTACAGCGCTTTGAGTGTCTTGTTGCTGAAAAGCGCTATATAAATAAACTTGACTTGACTTGACTTGACACTTAAAACTCTAAAAAAAATCTTTAATGATGTTTATGAAAATGTATTTTTGCCATTAATAGATGTTTCTCTTTCTGTTAAAAGCCCTGTTCAACATTCAAAATTAGGTGGCAGCTGTACTACTCAAAGAAGTTTTCTAAACAGGTAATAAACTATTTCTTTGCTTCAAGTAAAAATAAATAAACAAATAAATAAATAAAACTGATACCAACATGAAATATAAAATAAAAACCCACCAACAAAAAACCTGAAGTATCCATGTCCTTCCAGTAGGGGGCGAGAACATGCACCACTTCTAAAATACAAAGGAAGAAAATTCCAAGGAATGGTACTTATTCATCTAAATTAGCTTTCTCATTTGACATGGTTAGTTACTCAGTAAATAATTTTAGCTCAAGGGTGAAGTTTAATGAGAACAGGCTGAGGAAAAAGTTTTGACAGATGTGTAAGATTTGTAAAGACAATGGCACTTTTGGAATCTTTTCTAGTACCGGTTATGCAGCGGTTTTCAGTTTCAAGGTATACCAAGGTTTTAAACATTGTCCATCATATCATTACCATTATGTGATTTAAAGTGCTTTACTGAGATGCCAGTGAAACTTCAATTTATGTATTAAAACCAAAATACCAGTTGATAATGTTGTAAATAAAAATAAATGTAACTATCAATATATTAGAATACAGTAGGAGGAATGATTGTTGTTTTTCTTTTTCAGAAAGAAATTAAATTCAGAAAGAAATTAAAAAGTGCTAAAGAGTTTTCTTTAGGCATTTGTTTAAAAACAGTGGAAGCATGCTATTTTCACTCAAGGGTATCTTACAGTGAGAATCAAATACCAGTCAATTCCTAGTAAGTATACAGTCATAGTTGTATGAGGTATGCTATGATGGCATTGTGAGTTTGTCTGAGAAAGTGTGTTTCTTTACATATAAATTAGAGCTGTAAACAGTGGAGAAGGTCATTTTTACAAAATATACATATTCATAGGCACCGGGCCTATGACCTTTTAAAAATGTGTTCCTGTTTATATAAATGAATGAGTGGCATATAAACAGTTTTTTCAGAAATTTGATTTAATTTAGTTTTAAACCCTATAATTGTTAAGCTTTTGTTCAGTTAATCTTTAAACAGCTTATTAGCATTAGATTTCACAGCTGGTTACATAATGCACCTTCTACTTTTGTTTAGGCAAGTAAATTCCCTTTTACATCAACAACAGAAAAGAGCCATGACCTCCTACAGTTTCCTTTAATTGACATGGCTTTCTTTCTTGTACACTTCCCAGGCATCCGACATAAATGACACAATCCAATAAAAGCATGGGGTAGTAAACATGAAAATGACGTCATTTTGAGATTGCGGGTTTCTAAATTACATTCATTAGTTTAAGTTTTTAACATTAATGGAATATTATAGAAGTTATAACAGCAGTCAACTAAAAGAACATTCTGATAAACTTTTATCCCAACCTATGTAAAAGCATTGGCGCAGTATGTCATTTGATGCCCTAGATTGTGCCCTACTGTTTTCCCAGTCTGTAACAGTGTAAGATGTTAAATGATGAATGAAAGCTGGCCTGATGTTTGACTGTACTACACTCAGAAATCCAAAGGCATGTTTTCAACAGTCTGTCGCTGCACATCACAATATTGCTGTTACAAAACCACTGATCCATCCATTTATCCCATCTCCACCTATTCCAGTTATAGACAAAGAAAAACTAAGAAGTGTGGAAGAACTGTGACCTGATTAAGCTTTATTAAAGTATAATGTTTATTAACAAATCAGTCTCATAATCTCAAAATCAATTTGATGGATGAATTCTTAAAGCTCCCATTTGCTTAAGAAGCATGAGAAGATTTCTCTGTAATTCTCAGCATTACATTATTAGAACACTTAGAATAACCAATACTTCAATTAAATTGAACCTATAAAAATACTTGACAGCTAATAATCAGTGTAATCCAAAATGTAATTATTATTAAACAACCTAATAGCTAATACCCAATTGCTTTGTTATTATGTATACGTATTAATTCTGAAAAATAACCAGAAAAAAAGATTCTACACTAATAAAAGATATTAAAGCTGTGTAACTGACAGCATGACCTACTTTCTTATTATTTTAGCAAATAATTATTTGATCTCACTAAAGGAACATGTAACTTTAATGACAAGATGTTAGCTAATTCTTACATATAAATAAATGAAACTGTGTCGTTGCAGCTAAAGTAACTTAACCTGTCCTGACACAGCAGAACATTGTCAATTCTACACCTTTGATGCCAATACACATTGACTATTCAGAACAGGAGAAAAGTGACAGATGTAACAGGATATGATGTTTCACAAAATATGCTTAATTTCCTTACTTTTAGACCCACATAACATACATTTTTCATTACACCAGCATACATTATAAGATGGCTTTAAATTTGTTAAGAGTTCATCAGTTTCACAGTAGCCCAAAGGTTTTTTAAGGCCCTTTTTTGATTCTGTATTATAGTCCAAGATGGTAAATGATAAGGGAGAAAACCAATATTTGTAGATCTTGGGATGCTTCTTGGGGGAATAACAGTTTGGTTTGACTAGACCTAAAGTCTGACAAGAAGGTTTTAAGAGAAACCTCAAAAAACGCAGAGCTTGCAATGTACAACAGTTAGGTGCTCATACATTCAGTAAATTTGGAATTTTGTCTGTATAGGAATGTGTGGGTACTAAAACAAAATCTTTATCTGTCTATAAATTTTGAACATTCAACAAAAGTAAAACTAAAAACACATAAAAGGCAACAAATACACTTTTAGTAAAAGTAGAAATAAAACCCAATAGGATTTTCAAACCAGCAGCAAAACAAAGCTGATCTTATTTCAGGTCAGTAAACCCCCTCCTGAAAAACAACACAAAGAAAACCAGCAGAACCCATTTGGAGCTTATCTTTTAAACTCTGTTTCTTCTGTAGAGTCATGGGCACAGGAGATGTGATGATTTCCCCTGGAGCCAGCGCAGGAAGAAGAGCAGAACTTGTTCTTACATTTTCTGCTGCTGAGGAGAAATAACTAGCTCCATTCACTTTGAAGGTGAAAGAAGAGACATGTTCTCACACTGCGTGTTCTGAAGAAACTAATTTCTTTCTACTTTCCTGCATTTTCCTCTTACTTCCTTGTGCTCGCTTTTGGAAAATCCAGCTCCCTTCAACTACCTAATCATTTCAACCAGGGAAGGTTAACATACACCATGCAGTTTGGTCATCCTTCATTCTGTGCCAGGTCTGACTCACCTGTGCAATCTCGTAGAGCAGTTTGTAGTGTTCCTCTCGTTTCTGCAAGGTGCACAAATTGCAGCCCATCCTAGTTGTCAGGGAAACGGTGCCGAGTGCCCACCGGAGTGTGTGCGCTTGTCTGCGGCGTGTGCGATCTCCCCCCAGGGCAATCCACACTTGGGCTCCTCTCCTTCGCCTCCCTCACTCTTCTTTCTCATCCGTGTATCCTCAGAGATCCCTCCCTCTCTTGCTCTCACATACACACATATGCTCCCCAAATTTGAGTGTTTTTTGTATTTCTAATGAGTATATAAGTCACTAATTAACTCAGTAAAATGCATCTGGTTTCTCTTTCCCTCCCTCTCCCAGCTCTCACTTGCATGCCTCCATACACTCTTTACTCCACCACCTCCTCTCTTAGTGTGAGCATACTCTCGTTTGTGCACAGACTCTTGGCTCAGAGAGACACACCTCCTCCTGTGGCAGGCTGCCTACACATGTCTGCTACCACATCAATTCATGAATAGACAGCATCCTTATTGGCTGTTTAAGGGAAGGAGGATGGCTGGACGGGCAGGCAGTGTTCAAGGGAGTGGACCATTCTTAACTTCTGAAAATTCAGTGACTGACCATTGGTTTTACTGTGTGCATGAGAAAGCATCTGTTTGTTACCTTTAGATCCCTATATTTCCAAAAGCTCAAACAGCAGTTAAAATGCAATCGCTGCAGTTCCAGTTATTGAAAGGGTTATTTGTCAGCACACACGTTTAACAAATGGATCTGGCATGGAAATCAATCTCATTTGGATGCAGTCAGATAGCCTTTTGCACTCAGCTCCGTGTTTTCTGCTAGTGGTGTTTAGAGGCTGCCATAGATTTATAGTCAGATTGCGATACTCCCAGCATATGTTTCCTCTCTCCGCCCGCAGTTAGACAAGGGCACCGAACCGGGCTGACACACAGGAAGAAACACCGACTAATATTGATTGGCTTCAAATTAGCTTCCAGCACTGCTGGTTCATCTCTTCAGAGGAGGGTGAGATAGAAAGAGGAGGAGGAAGGAGGATGGATGATATAGAATTGCAGCTATGATTAATTAAAGTTGCAGTAATGGCATGTATCACAACTGGGTTCTTTTTAAGCTTACAAGCAACAAATCTTTGTCACCATATATGCTACTGTCAAGCTGAACAATCTTAAGTGTGTGTATAAATATCTACAAGAACAAGATACACAAAGGACATCTATTATAATTTTTATAACTTTTCTCCCAAAACTTACAATTTTCATGTTCGAGTCTAGAAATCAAGAAATCAAAAAAGTTTAAAATGCAAAAGGGCACAAAGCAGTTGAGAACATGGCAGAACGCTCAGAATACTTGTTTAAAAGTGAGAAATGCAACCCCCCCCCCCCCAGGACAAATGTAGTGATAGCAAACTCTAGCTAGAAATAAGTTCATATGATGAAGATATATGTGCGGATTTATCCAGTGAGAAGGAGGAAGTCTGGAGAACTGTTGTCCAAGTGCAGTAGCTTGGGGACTTAACACGCTGGCACCCTATGGAGGGATTTAAAAGAGCTCTGTGTTGAGCCCGTCTACCTATGTTCACCACAGTTGGGAAAAACAGGCCTATGACAAAAACTGTAATACAAAGCATTAAAATTCTGGCAGTAGTCAAGTTAGACATCACAATTTCTGCTCATAAACTGATTGGCACTCCAATTTCTCTTAACAACTATGCAGCAGAATACCTAATATCGGGGAGCCATATAGTGATTCTGCAAGTCTTACTCTTCTCCACATAATTATTTGTGTTTTACTTGTGAGGGTTTAAACTGCACCACAGTGATGTGGCTGTTAAAACATTATTCGAAGGGCAGTCTGTCAGATCACTCTGTGTACAGTGTACAGTTTTTTTTCATAGCAACATGCCATTTTGACCCTGAAATCTCCAAGCCACTGCAACACATGACATCCATTTTATTGTCTTGTTCTGTCTTGGCTCACATAAAATGTATTTATAAAGGCTGAATTCCCAAAACAGCTGTTCTCATTCAGTAATGTTAATGCTTTTGTAATCAAAAAACAAAAACTACCTAACCTTCCTATTTTTATCCCATCAGATTTTTTTGTTTTGCCCTTTAAGCTGTTGTTAAACAGTCAAAGACACACTGATAACTACAACCTATTTGTACATTTTAAAAAAATTATTTAGTTATAGTTAACCAACAAAATCTTCAGTCATAAGTTAGATATCGGTGCTGTGCCCTTCCTTCACAGATGACATTGCCTGTTGGAAGATGGACAACTGCTCATAAACAGCAGTACAATAAGATTTAGCCAGCTTTGCAGTTTTAATGTGAGATGTAGCAAAGCAGACAGCCTGTACAACCAGCTGGCTGGTGGATTTAAGTGTAAAAAAACACTGGGACCACTGTGATGTGGTGCATTACACACAATTTCTTGCATTCATTAAAATTCTGTCTCTTCAGTATGACAAAACAGATCACTGGATTTCAACCATGGGTAGTTCCTTCAGTGGTAATGACGCTTGATATCAGAACCAAACTGAGAAGGCGTCACATCCCACCAATGTGCTTTTTCCTTCATAATGGATGACATTGTTTTAATCACGACACTCTGTAGAGACCCTGCTGATTCATACTCCACCTTCTTTCATTAATTTCATTTTTCTTTGAAAGATCACATGTGACATGGCTGACTTTATTGTTAAATATGTAAGGCCAGCAGCTAAAAGATGGCTTATCTTTGTAGCTTTATAGCCGGACTGTTTTGTGAAATATGCTGTCTATGGCAATATGTTGTTGGCTGCTCATCAATGTAAAGCAAGGTTGTATGCAATAAAGAATAATTTTAGCCTTCCGATGACTTTCATAGCAACATGGACAAGACAGAAAAATTTAAAACATCTTAGGTTCAGTAAACAGTTCACCATTATTTATTTTAAATGAAATTAACAACAATGCACTAGTAAACTACCTTAAGTCAGGTGTCAAACAAACCTTGTCTGCATGACAAATCATTGCCAAGGCTAATGAGCAGCGAGCAAAGATGTACCTTCCTTCTTATCGCCACATACGCAGGAACAAGGATTATAATGGTTCAGTCAAGGGTGTCTAGGCAGACCCAGATATAGGTTCCCAGATAAAACTGCCTTCGTGTCCAACCACTCTCACTCCGAGGAGCACAGTGATGAGGTCACTGCTCTCTCCACTGACCTTTGCAAATTAGTTGACGTCACCAACTAATTTCAAGAGTCTTTTCTTATGGATATTCTGCAGAATATTGTTTTATTTATTGGAAGTGGAGTACCATTATTTACAGAATTAATTTTCCTAGGATCCAGATGTATTGTTATACTGTTCAGGTATTGCAATCAAGTGAGCATCTCAAATCATTAGTACAAGAGGGTATATGTATGGAGACAAACGAAGTTTACCTTGCCCAGAGTGAGATGTAGTGGACAGAGCTAAAATCTGGGATTGTTTAACTAGTCCAGAGCAAGAATCACCTTAACTTAGCTTAAAGTGACGTATTGCTCCCTCATTCAGATATAATTCTTACTCAAGCAGGGTGGGCCTAAAGATAATTTAAAGTTGAATTAGAATAGAAAGGCTTTGAGGTGAGCTGAAAATGAAAGAGAGAAGACTCAGAATAACCTACAGATATTATGTATGGAGAAAAAGGCCTCTCTCTGTCTGGTCTAACCACAAAGAATTTTAAAAACATTTTAATGCTATTCTGTCGATAAAGTGGTATTGTCACAAAAGTTTCAGTCCAGGCAAAGATAAGTACATACATAAAAAGAAAATGACAGCTCATGAAAAGATTTATACCAAAGATACAGTTCCTGTAAAAAAAATGTCAAAATCAAAACCACAAGAAAAAAGACCATACCCTTTAATAGGACTCGCATAAATCTCTAGGAAGGTGACATCATGGTCGCAGACCTTTTATATTGTTAATGTCAGTCTTTTTTCATCATACCTTATTATGGGCTTCCTGTGAAATTTCATCATCCTGCCTTCTTACACCTGTGTAAATGAGACACTGGACAAGCTTGTGCTCCCTTAACATTTTGAAAAGACTCGTGTAACTTTGACAGACGTGGAATTTGGATCCACTGGAAGAGAAATTGCGGGGTGCCAAAAAAACAACATGACATTTCATCTTTGATGTCTGGGAACAGGACTGGCAATAACGGCAGCAAAGTGGTGTCATCTATGTAAGGTCTCATGCTCAATAAATTCTCTGACAGGTAGTTAACTTTGGGGGCGAAGAGGGCTGAGGTTGCTTCAAACACCTGCACTGGCCATTTTACATTTCATGGTAAAGTCTGTCGTTTGAATCTGCTTATCTGTCAAAGGTTAACCGAAAATAGCTTGAAAGTGTTGCACTTCAAAGAAAGCCTTTAACATCACATTAGCATAATGTCTTGTGGTTGAGACTGTCAGAAAATGAGCCACTTTGCTTAGTTTTGTGAGCTCTGAACCATACAGTGATGTGTTGGGTTTATGAAAACAATGACGAGTTTAGGCATAGCACTGAGTGGAGAAGAACTTTGGGGTGATATTCAAATGCTCCCAATGGCAACACCTAATAATATCTTTATTCTGTCCACAAAGGTCTCAAGCAAACCTGTTAGCTGTGAAAAGTTTCCTATCTGTTTTCCTGACAAAGTTTGCTCAAAGCACATTGATGTAGACACAAAGCAGAGAGACACATCTCTGATCTTAGCCACACAGAAAACACCCCTAGGACTCAGAAAGTGTCCTATGTACAGCATCATTTTGTGTCAAAATATTGTTAGCTAGTCGAGAAAGGGTGAAACACAGTTGTCCCTCTCCCCTTCAAACCAGCTTAGTTTAGGAGATCCTAAAGGTATTCCCAGTGAAAAGGTAAACCTTGGGGCCTCCCCACATGGAACAGGACTAGAAAACCCTCCAAAGATGCCTGGATGATATCCTGATAAGATAACCACTTCAATTGGCTCCTTTCAAAGCAGAGGAGCAATGGCTCTACTCCACGCTTCTTCTCAGATGATGGAGCTCAGCACCCTTATTCTAAGGATCAGTCACTTTAGGAGAGGAAGCTAATTTCAGTCGCTTCTGTCCAGGATCTCATTCTTTTGGTTACAATCCATATCTCTAGACCATAGGTGAGGGTCGGAACTTAGAACATGAAATCATTGCTTTTCAACTCAGGTATTTCTTCACTACAACACACCGGAGCAAATGTGGCTTCTATCTGTCTATCCATGTCCCTCTCCGTCTTACCATCACTTATGAACAAGACCCTAAGATACTCATTCTCTTCTATTTGAGGCAAAGGCTGACTGACTGACCGGCTGCAAGGTGGTGCAGTTGGTAGCACTGTTGCCTTGCAGCAAGAAGGTCCTGGGTTCGACTCCCGCCCAGGGGTCTTTCTGCATGGAGTTTGCATGTTCTCCCTGTGCATGCGTGGGTTCTTACCAGGTACTTTGGCTTCCTCCCACAATCCAAAGACATGCCTGTTAGGTTAATTGGTCTCTCTAAATTGCCCTTAGATGTGTGCATGGCTGTTTGAGAGGGACATGTCTATCCATGTCCCTCTCCGTCTTACCATCACTTATGAACAAAACCCTAAGATACTCATTCTCTCCTATTTGAGGCAAAGGCTGACTGACTGACCGGCTGCAAGGTGGTGCAGTTGGTAGCACTGTTGCCTTGCAGCAAGAAGGTCCTGGGTTCGACTCCCGGCCAGGGGTCTTTCTGCATGGAGTTTGCATGTTCTCCCTGTGCATGCGTGGGTTCTTACCAGGTACTTTGGCTTCCTCCCACAATCCAAAGACATGCCTGTTAGGTTAATTGGTCTCTCTAAATTGCCCTTAGATGTGTGCATGGCTGTTTGTGTGTTGCCCTGCGATGGATTGGCAGGGTGTACCCTGCCTCCCGCCCATAGACTGCTGGGGATAGGCACCAGCTTCCCCACCACCCACTATGGAAGAAGTGGTATAGAAAATGACTGACTGCATTCCCCTACTGACAGAGAGCAAGCCACATTTTTCCAGTTGAGAACCAAGGCCTCAGATTTAGAGGAAGTGACTCTCTCTACCACTCCAGTACACTTGGACTCTTTTGTAAAAAGCAAAGATTCGACTTTGAGATTATCAAACCTGACACTTGCCTCTGCATGACTACACCTTGAGATTCTTTCAATGAACACCATAAACAGGATCAGTGAAAAAGGGCAGGAAATGCATTAGCAAATCCTAATCAAGGATTGTCCTGTCCAGACTTTCATTTTCCTATCAGAACTGTCCAAAACATAAACCAAAATTCAACTGCCTAAAGTTATGATATTTGTTTTGCACAAACCTTTTGACATCACTATGTACAGGGGTTGGACAATGAAACTGAAACACCTGTCATTTTAGTGTGGGAGGTTTCATGGCTAAATTGGACCAGCCTGGTAGCCAGTCTTCATTGATTGCACATTGCACCAGTAAGAGCAGAGTGTGAAGGTTCAATTAGCAGGGTAAGAGCACAGTTTTGCTCAAAATATTGAAATGCACACAACATTATGGGTGACATACCAGAGTTCAAAAGAGGACAAATTGTTGGTGCACGTCTTGCTGGCCCATCTGTGACCAAGACAGCGAGTCTTTGTGATGTATCAAGTGCCACGGTATCCAGGGTAATGTCAGCATACCACCAAGAAGGACGAATCGCATCCAACAGGATTAACTGTGGACGCAAGAGGAAGCTGTCTGAAAGGGATGTTCGGGTGCTAACCCAGATTGGATCCAAAAAACATAAAACCATGGCTGCCCAAATCACGGCACAATTAAATGTGAACCTCTACTCTCCTATTTCCACCAGAACTGTCTGTCGGGAGCTCCACAGGGTCAATATACACGGCCGGGCTGCTATAGCCAAACCTTTGGTCACTCATGCCAATGCCAAACGTCGGTTTCAATGGTGCAAGGAGAGCAAATCTTGGGCTGTGGACAATGTAAAACATGTATTGTTCTCTGATGAGTCCACCTTTACTGTTTTCCCCACATCCGGGAGAGTTACGGTGTGGAGAAGCCCCAAAGAAGCGTACCACCCCGACTGTTGCATGCCCAGAGTGATGCATGGGGGTGGATCAGTGATGGTTTGGGCTGCCATATCATGGCATTCCCTTGGCCCAATACTTGTGCTAGATGGGCGCGTCACTGCCAAGGACTACTGAACCATTCTTGAGGACCATGTGCATCCAATGGTTCAAACATTGTATCCTGAAGGAGGTGCCGTGTATCAGGATGACAATGCATCAATACACACAGCAAGACTGGTGAAAGATTGGTTTGATGAACATGAAAGTGAAGTTGAACATCTCCCATGGCCTGCACAGTCATCAGATCTAAATATTATTGAGCCACTTTGGGGTGTTTTGGAGGAGTGAGTCAGGAAACGTTTTCCTCCACCAGTATCACGTAGTGACCTGGCCACTATCCTGCAAGAAGAATGGCTTAATATCCCTCTGACCACTGTGCAGGACTTTTGTATATTTCATTTCCCCCAAGATTAAATTGACGCTGTATTTGGGCGCACAAGGAGGCCCCACACCTTAATTTAAAATTATTGTGGTCTTAAAAACAGGGGGTTTTCTTCAGGTCCACCCCCTATATAGGAAAAAATCAAAACAAAAAACTAAGCATCCAAAAAACCCCTTGACGTGGGAAGTGCTCGAGAGTGACACACACAGTCCTCTCACTGTCCACAACCCATACATTATTTAACCATTATAATTATTAGTCTAGATAAAAACACAATTAGACTGGTACTTATATTATGGAGCTAAAGGCCGAGGTAAAATGATGATACATGACAGTATTTTTTTTATATTCTGGTAATTACATTTGAACTATTCATAATTGTCAAATTACTTTGCAGAAGGCCAAGGCTTATTTCCAACCTTCTTAACGATTGTCTCTCTCCATTGTCTTCCAATCCTGAGTATTGAAGCAAAATGTCTGAGTTTGTAAAATATAGAGCTGGAGAGATAACAGCCACTTAATTATCATAATATGAGGACAATCTCAGAGCAAACAAAAAACTGCCAATTGACACAAAAAGAGGGGGGGGGGTTGTTGGAGCATAACTGGAGGAATACAAGACCCTGTGTTTTTAATAAGACAGTAGCCAAAGTGGTGTCTAAACAACTGACCTCACGACGGGGTCAAGTAATCCATAATGATGGATTTGTCCTCAAGCAGTGGAAAACAGGTTCAGATCTCCTACAGCACTTTCACTTGAACAACTTCAAAAAACAGCTGACTCTAAATCCACCGTTGGCCCAGATACTTTTTTCTACTTAAAGCTGACTTGTTGTTGTGTGTGACCAAATGCCATTTTGATTGGCTGCTAAATTTTAAGCTTTTCAAATAGGGCTACCAATGAATAAACATTTCTTTTCAATGGTAAAGTATCACGCATTCACTTCTTTTTCAAACATCCTGAAACAGATTCAGGGTTTTATTTATTTACTTACTTACTTACTTACTTACTATCCCAGCAGTTAATAAGTTATTAAAAGCTACAGTGGAGGGTCTAAAAAGCGATAAATGGTGCCAGAGTCATACTCTGAGCAGGATCTGGCCCCTTATGTGACTAGGGTAATAAGATGTTTCCATTTATCTTGTTAGTTAAGTATTTCGATAAATTTAGGATATTATATCTAAATAATAGTCATAACTGGAATCAATTATTATTATTTAGCAGAGATATTGTTTGTATCTTAATGTATATTTTCGTTAGCTTCAGACCTCAGAATTTAGTCCACACATGACAAAAGAAATTCTATCAATAATTTTGAATAAATTAATCCCATCAAACCATGTGCACACATGTAAAAAATGACATTGTACTGTTTTTCACCCATGTAGTATTCTGAGCACATCTAAACCAACCAGAACTCATGTCTCAATAACCAACGGTTTCTATGTGACAAGAAAAGACAGAAGGAAACAACTATCTGTCCTAAAGCCTCAGGGTTTGAACATACATGGATTTACCCTGTGTGCTCACAACCTCACATTTAACTGGAGTGCTGCCGGGCTCTGGCCTTGACCCTGTTGTGTTAACCCAATAGCATGGCTCTAATAAAACTGATTAGAGAAGTCTTCCCCTGCTGCTTCCAGGCCTTACTCCTGGACTAATGGCACAATCGGGCCCCTTAAACTTTCAGAACATCTGTGCCAGTATCGAACTGCGAGGATGAATGGAGCAACGGGACCCACAGAGAGCCATTGTTGACTGAGGGATGCAAATATAGAGACAGAAGGCCACAGTGGATAGGTAGAAAATAAATCTGGAGATAATTGGATTAGTCCATTGTATTGATGCCCTTAGGTTTCTATTCTTATAACTTGATCTGAATGCAGGGCACAACATCCTCTCCTCAGCTTCATGCTGCAGAGTGCAAGAAGGCCAAATGGGCTGTTCACTTATTGTCCAGGTGCTTAACAGGATTACAGAAGGGCACAAGGCCAACCGTTTCCATGCACACATGAACGTGAAGGCATTTCCATACTCAGACCTGACCTAAAACTTCAAAAAGAGGCACAAGGACACATCATCCCCCAGCTTGTTTTATAAGGGGTGGAGCCATGTTTAGCCAAGCATGCAGATCCTACCTACTTACATTATTATTTATAAAGCATTTTAAAACAACAGACAGCTGCAACAAAAGTGCTGCACATGTGGTGTTTCTGGCTGCTCAAGAATGGGTTGTAAACAGATGTTAAATAATGCCAAGAACAAGCAATCCTAGATTCATTAAAGGACTGTTGCTGCTTTTCATAAATACTTTAGGACAAATTTCTAAAGAAACACAACTTATTCTTTGGAATTTGGTGGAAATTGTATGAAATAAATACCAGATATTGGTACTATCGGCAGAAATACTCAGACCACTCATTAACTAGTCAAATGACTTTTGATTTTCTGTCATAGTAGAGCATAAGATTTAAGTAGATTAAAAAACAATTCAGGGTTTTCAAAACTTTATAAAAAAATTAATCTGTCAAGTGTGTTGTAGATTTAAATTTAGTCCCTTTTATTCTTTTACAAGTAAATAAATTCAGTATGATAGTGCTGTTCTGTGAAGTCTTCAAAGGTTTGTTAGAGAACAATAGTGAACAAAAGGCATCAGGAAGACCAAGGACCACAGCAGTAGGTCAGGGATAAAGTTGTGAAGAAGTTCAAAGCAGGGTTTGGTTATGCAACAATATCCTAGGCTCTAAAGCTCTATAATACAGATCACTGTTCAATCCATCAGCAAAATATGCAAAGAGCCTGGCCCAAACCCAGCAATATGTGAATGTCCATCTAAACTGAGAGGCCTGTCAAAGAAAGAATGAAACATTTTGGTCCACATGCAATATGCTATGTGTAGCAAAAAACTACAACTGCACATCAGCCAAAATACACCATCTATACTACTAAACATGGTGGTGGCGGCATCATGCTGTGGGGGATAAAACCTGGTCTCTGTGTTTCATTTGTCAGAAGCTTTTATTTTACTAATAGCTCAGCCTGTATTTTACAAAATGCCTCAGCAAATACATCCATTTCTGGCAGTTGAAGAAAATATTCAATCTTTTTGTTAGGACTTGCGTTATGTGGGACCCCAGAATGCAGATGAGCAGGCAGCATGATGGTAGGTGACAAAAAGATTTAATAACAAAAAACTCACTCAAAGGAAGAGGCAGGGACAAAACAACAAACGGGCAGGCAAGACAGGCATGGCGTGATCCAAACAAGACATGAACTGAACAACTAGACATGAGCATGATCTGAGCAAATGTTTCCGCGCCGAACAACTGAACAGGTCTGTGAACCAGGTGAAGCAAGACAGATTAACTAGGTGCAGGTGAACCGAATAAAGTTGATTAACAGAGAACACAACGTGACAGGGGCAAAACATGGCTTGAACAGAACGCAAATCCAAGAAAACAAACTAATAGAACAATAACTAGAAAAACATGAAACAAAAGCATAAACAGGAAAATAATAAACAGAAGCATGATTCAAAACCTGAGCAGTGAAAAACATATAAGGAAAAAACCCGAAACCAAACAACCCCAAATCATAACACTTTTGCCTCATATAGATTTAAAACAAGATAAGGAAATTGTTTTTTCAAGACCCTTTTAAAGCTGAAACCTAAACATTTTGGAAATACAATGAATTTTGTATTTCTCATAATTTTGCCAAGCAGTACTTCACGATACTTAGGCTCACATTTCTCTGATTTAGCATCTTAATATATACACAGTCCCTCCCAGAATTAGAGTATTTGGATTTTTATCAGCACACATACTAGGTTTAAAAGTGCTTCCCTGCTGTAAATTAATGTGCCCGTAATCTGGCTCCCAACACTTGGTGATAAAATAATGTATGTTCAGAAGACTAAAGATTAGTCATACACTGCTGAATTCAAAGTGTGGTCCTTGCTGTCGTGTCCTGTCTAACATGCTTCCAGCTGCTGGTGATACATTTTCTGTCTAATCATGACTAAAGGATAAGCTACTGCCTGTGAGACGGATAAGGAAGTGGCCTTTGTCTCCCTTATCCTTCCTGCGCTGGTATATTAGGCTGCTGTTCAACTCCAAGTGGCAAGTAGAGGTGCAGCCAAAAGACAAAGGCTCTGGAAACAAGGACGTTTGGCTGGAATAGGCACAAAAAGGGCAGATGTTGAGATGACACCCTACTTCCAATGCTGCTTGCTATTCACATTGGCAACATAAACCAAAATGAGAGTAAGAGCTTTTCTGTGAAGATTTGCAGACAATAGTTCCTGTTCAAGAAAGGAATATTTATTGACTCTGCATCTGACTGCTTGTGTACAGCACAACTCATCTACAGCAACAAGGTTCTACGTCAATGCAGTGAATAAACATATTATTGATTCTAAATTGTCACTGTGTATAAAGCTCATTTGCAGTGGTTGGTCCTACAGTCAATATCTTTCTTAGGACCAGATTAAAGAGCATGCAGTATTTTGGCAAAATTTAAAATGGCCCAATCAAAGTCCAGACCTAGATCCAGTCTATAGATGTCTAAAGCTGGCAGAGACAAACCCCAAAAAACTTTCAGCTTTAATTTTGTAGCCAAGGATGTTTCTACAACATTTTTGTACTACTTTAAATTTATGTGTTTTTTTGTGTCATTCCATCACAAAAAATATCAATAAAATACATTGAAAGTTCTTCATTTCCTGTGTGTGATTGTTGATTCTGTAGGCTCTCTACATGGATTGTAATTTGCATGTATAGAACTAAGTTGAAACCCCATGCCTAGGTAAGGAAAAGTGAAGCTAGACGAATCAATATACCCTGAAACATCCTAAGAGTGTTGGTCTTACCTAATGCATGCCATGACCTTTTCATTAACTCATGAGACAATCATTTCATCTGGGAAAAGGGTGGAGTAAAAGGCTTCCATTAGTTATTTTGCAAAGAAAATTGGAAAACAAGTATAATTATTCTGCAAACTACCACCCTGTTAAGTTGCTTCACTTCTGACATTAGTTGCAGCTTCTCAAAACACGGGATTAGATTGATGGGTGAAAACAGAACAAGTGTTAAGTTGCGTGTTTTCTTCTAAATTCACATATCAACGATTGGCTACATAGTTTATTTTTTTACATTAGGGCTGAACTAATTTTTGCATTAGGTTGTAAAACTTTGATCAAACCTTTTTACTGTAATAATATCAAGGGCAAAATAAACTGTCCTGCCTTTAACTGCTGTTCCACATTAAACTTTACTGTTTATAGTTTACTGAGAGCCTCAAAGCATTTTGTTAATAATATTTGAATGATTGACTTATTTTCAACAATATTTATAGATTGTGTTTGTATTTGAAATATCATTTACACAATAAAAAATATATAATGGATTGCTTGATTGACTACTGATGACTCATTATACCAATCTTATTCTGCAACATACAATGTTAATTTGATAAGAAAGTATAAACAGCCAAAAATCGAACCTTAACAGATGTGACAGAGGGTCAGATAAAGAACCAGATACAACAACAATAGCAAAAAAAAACCCCATCAAACTAAAGATTTAACTAAAGTCAACTGACTACAACATAATAAATGTCAGATAATCAGTCTTCGATTTTACAATATACAGCATCTGTTCATTAATAAAATAAAGGTCGTTTCACAGATAACAGACTGAACCTAACTGGGTTGTTGCATTTACAAAGCCAGAACACAGCTCCATTATGACCCCAGAGGTCAAAGAGGTAAAAGGATCAGATTATCTCAGTCTTTCCAATGCTAATCGGCATTTGAGATCAGCCCTTTTTGACAAATGGTGACTAACACACAAAGTATTTTCCCCAACTAAAAGGGAATTTGCTATTGATAACATCGGTTTACTGACCTGAAATCTAATTAAAACCTGAAATTAATTCTACCTGAGTAGTTTCTGTTCAGCTAGCCAAGGCCCATATGCACCGATAGTTTTACAGATTTCCACTAAAATATTATGTGTTAAACTACCAGTTTTAATTAAAAAAAAATGGTTTAGGGTCGTTCATTTGTGTTTAGCCTATTACCTGTGAAGATTTGCAACTCCATCAAGTTACTGCATATTGTCATGAGAATGTCTTCTGATACTCCACCTTTACATTTCTTTTTACTCTTTATTTTTCCAAATAGGGAATATTTTGGGGTGTATTCTATTATGAAAACCTAATCCACAAATTAAGGTGATCTGAAGCCCGTGTTTAGAAATTCAGGCACCACGTACATAGTAGACGACGCCAATATTTTCCCCGTTTTTTCCTGAAAGCAGAATTTTATCACCTTCTTTGGACATATAACACCTGTGCAGTAGCATGCTCAAGTGAGCTGTATTCTTCTGTGAAATGTTTGTTCTCTAGATATGGTGGTGGATACATTTTCTCTCCTAATTCAGGACATGGAAACTAATGGGCCGTCTTCTGCTGTCTGCCTGTAGCTATTTGACGTACGAGAGGGGGATGTGTCATTTGTTTTGTTTCATATTTTTACTGCCCTAATTTATCGCCTGAATATGCTCAGGCTAAACCTATGGTAGATATTTAGAATATGATAAATATCGGTCTAATGTCTATGCCAGCCAATATTTTAATATACCTCTAGTCAATCAGTGAACCCCAAGATTCATAGAGCCCATATGTGGAAGAAGAAATACAGCTAAACTAAAATTGATTTTAATTAGGTTAGATCAGGGAGTAATTCCAGACTAAATACATTAATATGTAGATAACACATTCTCTGATACAGAAGCCCTATCTTTAAATCAAACTGTGGACAGGACGTTTTTTTAGTTACTGGATCAATTTCAACTGGAACTGAACTGGTTTTGACCTTAAGAAAACAAATATTAAACTTATTATTATGGAGATAATAGACATCCAATAATTCCAGTCACCTGTTTCTATTTTATCAATTAGCCTGTTTGTTCCACATCTTTGAAATAAGCTTTAAAATCTCTGACATTTCCATCTTGTTATATTTTCAGGGATCATGTTAAAAGAGCTTATTTTGCATTATTGAGAATGAATTATCTAAGTAATTATACCTACTGTTTTTTATGTACCCAAAGTGTTTTATGAATGAGCTTTCCCTAATTATAAGTGTGCTTTCAGAGCTGATTGCCTGACCAGAAAATAAAGGCCTGAAGGAATGACCTAAGACCGACCTCCTTTTTCTTAAATCTGCCAGCCTGCCACCCACCACGCTGCTCTTTGAACCTCAGTTGAATGCACAAAAAAAGAATTAAGGTTAGACAGTAGTTCAGAATACTTTAAGTACTCTCAAAATGGCCTCACATGGACCGTCTATGTTCATTCAGCACTGGACAGCTCCTACCTAAAAGGCATCTCAGGAAAACAGGGCAAGACAGAAGAGCTGCCACCAGGAGGTGAGGCTGACGAAGCTGTCTTATCCCAACCAAAAGTGTACACAGAAGCAGCATTGTGATTGAATCTGTCAGTACTAGCTTTTAATTCAGTTCAGTTTATTTATATAACACCAATTCACAACAAATGCTGCCTCAAGGAGCTTTACAAAAAAAAAAGTCTAAATGTGATGTACCAAAAAGGAGAAATTTCTTTTTTAAAGTTATCAGTTTGGTGTGTGCAGACTCAAGCTATTTAATTTATCCCCTCTCATGCACTAATTATGTGCTCCATAGATTGTTGAGTTTTCCCGATCTGAAGAGGGTCTTACCCTGCCCTAGAGAGAGGTTGAGTAGAGTCAAGTGGCCAACTATGTTGCCTATTTGCAATTTTGAGCAGAGTGTGCCACATGATCTCCAGGAATGGCGTTTACTTGTAGAAAAACAGGTATCAACTGTGGTCTTTAGGAACACTTATTTCTTACAAGAAACAAACAAACAAAAAAAAAACAAACAGCTCAGATGTCAAACTTTGACAGGAAGTTTAATTTAGAAAATGTAATTCCATAAACTACATCGCCTTGCAATGATCTGAAAACAACCTTTCAGGGGAGTTCTAAGCTTTTTTCTCATTTGGATAAAGATTACTGGTTAGTTTGCTTAAAATCTACACCCTTTTCAAGTTCAGCTGAAGAGGAATTGCACTAAACATGGATTAAAGACTTCAGTGCATATGCAATAAGCCCTGCCTGATTCAATACTTTTTAGAACCACCGTTTTTTGTAATTATAACTGCAGATCTTTTGGGGTATCCCTCTACTAGCAATGCATTTCTGTAAACTAAAATTTTTGACCATGCTTCATCAGTGTTTTTGTCTTGCCACATTTGTTAATTAATAGTCTCTCAGGATTGTGCAGCTATTAGCTTGATCTATCTTCTATTAGCTCTGATCAACTTACCCGTTCCTGCTGAGGTAAAGCATTACTGCAGCATTATGTTGCCATCATAATGTTTCACAGTGGGATGGTTTTTTTAAGGTGATGCCCAGAGTTCAGTGAATGCTAGTTACTAAGCATAAGACTTTTAATGCAATTTTCTGCATTGGATTTTATTTAGCGGCATCGATGGGGATCTGAATCCAATGTACATAACATGTATTTCCTGTATTTTGTGCTTTTGTACAAAATACAGGAAAACAATAAAATCACCAGTACCGTTGGTGGATCGTGGTCTCCAGCTCACTTTTGTTTTGCAAAATAATTCCCCTCAACATCAGCCTTGTCAGTGCTTTATGATCCAATATAGAGCCATGTTTTTACAACCAGACTATATGAGGTCAAAATAAAAAAAAAGCACAGAAGGTCAGAGAGTAGATTTTTATTGGTTCATGCCAACAAAGAAAGTCATATTGCTGTCAGGAGCTTTTTACAGTGTTGTTTCTGCTTGTTAAAGACAAAGCTGCCTTTCAGAGATTATTGGACTTCCTTTATTTCAGTGTAGTTAATGGAGCTCCCTTGCATATGTCCTTGCAAGCCACATGGTTGCTGAAATCAGTGTCGTTTAGAAAGTGATGAAGTAGGGTGCGGCAGGATAAGACCCCCTTTTTTAACCTGCTTTTCTTGAAATCATGCTGTGGTTGTCATGGCAACGAGGCAATATGACAGAGCTGATGACAGAGGAGAACTAAGCAGAGATCTGTCACTGAAATAGCCTCATATGGTGGAGCCATGCTATAATGATGTGTGCACCTGTAAGTGTGTGAGAGCGCGCTCAGACGAATCTTCTGCTGCGTCTACAAAAACAAAAGATATTAGTCTGATTTGACCTGGGAGCTCTCTTCTCTCCAGAAATATAACAAAAAAGCTATGTCAAGTACGCTTGACCAGTGCATCATAGTAGCCAAAGAATAAATACAGTTTCTCTTGTTTTGGTGCACTCACTGACACTTAAGGTTGCAGCAGGCAGATTAAACTCTTCAATCAAACTGTCTTCATGCAACACCGAGATAAATTTGTCTTTGTTCCGACATTTTAGGAATCATGAGTGGGTAGAAGGTCATAACTGAACGCAAACAGATGAATGACTTTTGACATGATGAATGAGTATCACTGCATTTTGGAATGATCTTCCAAGCAAAATCTCTCAATCTTAGCCAATTTTCTGTATAAAAAACCGAAATGCCGTGACTGTAACTGAACATTTTGTATGTCACTTTATGACAGCATACAATCAGAGACATAAGGGTTTTTGCACAATAGTATCAGATTTGTTTGCGAGGAGATTTTGGTTGATCCCGTCTGTAATTTCAGAAACTTCTTATCCACTGGAATTTTCAACCACCACTAACTAAGAATGACCTGAATGACAACATTGAATTAGATACAAACCTCTCCTAACTACACTAACTGGCTCCTTTATTAGGTAGACGTTGCTACTAGATTTAGAACCTATTTTCCTTTCAGAACTGTCTTAACTCTTTGCAGCACCCATTCAGCAAAGTACTAGGCACATTGCTCAGAGATGTTTGTCTATGTTGACAGGACAGCATATTGCAGCTGCTGCACATCCATTACATTTTTGTATGACTTCCCTAAGGGGAAGCGAGTTCTGTGGACAAAAAAGGTCATGTTGATGTCAGAGGTTGGAAGAGAATGGGTAGACTGGTTTGAGATGATAGAAAACAGGAGTTCAAATTTGAACGAACATGTTTAACCTTAAAGCAGATGGAATACACACCATGCTTCTGCTGCTAAGAACAGGAAACTAGGGTAACCTTAACCTTATAACCGAGCAGAACTGGGACTTCAGGAATGACCATCGTCAACCATTAGCTCTTTTCAGAGCTACTGCAGAGCAATAATGCCTTCTTTGTCTTTTGCCTTGTTTGGCTTTTCCTCGCTCACTACACGGACCCACAAGGAGCAAGGGGGCCCAATGCAGATTCCACTTTGAAGGATTCACAGACTGTCGGCCAACGGAGAAGAGCAACCTCACTGATCAACGGAGAAGGGCTATGAGTTTTCTGGGCATGCTGGTTCCACCTTCCAGTGTTAACGGACAGTGTGCTATTGACACTAGAGGCACAGTACGTATCTACCCTCTCAGGTCTAGCCTATAGGAACAGCACATGGGAATGGTGACTCTCGGGCCTCAGGAGTCTCAAAAGCAGCCAAGTCTTCTACAGGGACTAACCTCAACCACACACAACACATTCTGCACAAAATGAATAAACATTTAACAAACATCCTCTCTCTTACCTTGGTGGACTGTAACCAATAATTAGGGGCAGTATTCTTCCCCAAAATAGTCAAACAGTGTCCATAACACAGAAATATCTTAGTGGACTGCAATCAGCCACAAGGGGACAATATTTTCCCACAAAACATGAAACAGATGACTTCTTAGTTTAATTTTGCCTAGATGTTTATTACTCAGCTCTCTCTTCTTAGTGGATCTAGAACCTAACCCTGAGGGCTTTCCAAAATCTTAAAACTCAGGATACCCCAGGTTATAATCCTTTTAAACCAAACCTAACCCAGTAGACTTTCCTAAACCTAATTTCTCAAACCCCACTAACAAAATAAGCCACTCCCCAATAACACTAAACCTAAGAACTCAGAACCCCAGATTATTAACCATTTAAACTAAACCTAACATCTAACCCAATAGATTTTCCTAAACCTAAGTTTTCGAACCCCAATAAGATACACACAAACTACATAAACCCCACTTCAAAAAACATAACTCTAAACCTAACAAAATTTAACAGCAAAATTCAAGTAACACAAACCTATATTTAAAATACTTAGACACACAAAACAGATCATATTGAACAAAACCCAATTTAGATACAGTAATTAAGCACAGCTCATAACAAACATAAACAAACAGGGCTCCCACCCAGTAACAAGCACCCACTGGAACAGGTCTGTCGCATTCCTCAGCAACACATTCAGCAGATCACAAATTAAAAGGTCGCCTCCAAGGTCCCTTGGTAAAACCGCCTATATAATACATTTCGCATAAAGATGGGAACCTGGTGCCCAAGATTTGCCCTGATTTGCCCTGATCTCAAATGAGAATACACACCTCTGGCCCCCCACACCAAATTGGTGGGGCTATTGAGGAGCAGGGGGGACGACCAAGAAAAACTCTCACAAACCTAACCCTGAATGCATGACCAGAGGTGGAACTAGGTCATTGTTTTGCAACCTCATTGTTTTGTCACCAGTACGTTTCTAGTCTCAAGTTAAGTCCCCAGTCAAGTCCAAAGTGAAGATGTGCTTGTCCCAAGTCAGGTCCCAAGTCCAAAACTTTATATTTTAAATAAGTAATTAAACTAATTTTCCGGTTTCAGGTATGTAGATTATTTTATTCATTCTGTTATTACTAAGCAGGGCTTTGAATACAATTTTTGGTTTGTGTAGAGTATTCATCAACAGGAATGTCAGCTCCATTTAGACTGGAAACAGTTGGAGGTGATATTGTAACAAAAGTCTAAAAAGGCTTTTTGGGTGTACATGGTTCCAATTAGTCATCTGTGGACAATACTTACAGAATATAGCACAGTTAAATACTTTATCCTTCCAGCTTTAAAGACTTAATGTCATGTTTTATGAAGAACTGACAAACGGGTGATGAAGAATGACAGGTAAACAGACCGTAGGCAGTACAACGGATAAACTAGCGAGGAACAAAGAGAACGAGTCAGCATAAATGCAGAGGCAGGAGAGGAAAATGACAAAAGTGGTCAAAAGCGGAAACAGAAATCCAACAAAACCCAGGGGAAATATCTAACTGAAAATAACTAGGTGAATAAAGAACACCAAAACACAAAAGAATGAACATTGGAAAACACAGAAAAATACACGTAAGAAAGCAAGACATAAAGAAAAAAATAAACAGCAAAGAATTGGTTAAAAGACCCAAATTCATTTAAGCAACAAAACAATGTCCGTAGCCTATAATGCTATGTTGCAAGTAAAGCACATGAAAATAAACCTTGACACAGTCTGGCGGCATAAACGACTGTGAAGCTAACATTGGGTGCAACTGGATCAGATGGGGACATACCCTCTCAAAACATGTCTAGCTATTTATTGTTGTTGTTGTATTTTTAAGAAGGGAGATTTTACCTATTGTCAGTTTGAATTACAAACATACATTGTATTCAAGATGGCTGAAGACAGCATATATGTATACAAAAGGAAGTGTTAGAAGGGACATTTTTTCTTATACCGTCAGACTTATGAATTCTCATTCATTCCACTGACAACTGTCTTATACAAAAAAGGTTTTAAAAGAAAATGTCACTCGCGGCATGTTTCAGTCATCAATGTAGTCATTTGAAATTAGGTTGACCTTCACCACACAAGCATTCAAATGAAAACCTCCATTCACTTCCACTTACACACATCCATAGAAACATCACAAGCATTAAATAGCCATGCAAATTTAAACATTTAAGTTTCAAAACACTAAATCACAATTTGTATGCGAAAATTTGGGATTAAACCAATGAAAGATTAAAAAGACTGCTGAACAAATAAGAAACTGATTTCAGCCTTTTCATCAAACCAGTCACAAAATATTTTGACAACGCTCTAGTCAGAATCTCATAAATTGCATAACTAGCACTTTGCTCAGTGACAATTCGTACACTTGGACTACACTCGGACTATTCGGACTATTCGTACACTTTCTTTGTGTAGTATATTGTAGAGTTAAATAATGTAGCCATGCACAGTGTTAATTTGTACTCCAAAAGGCACTGGCTCTGAATTATGTGTAATCCTCAAAACCAGTGATTCGAGCTCTGCATTAATGTATTTCCTTGAGTGCTTTTTCTTCATTTTCATTTTAAAACATTTTAAAAATAGTGCATTTGTGCTAAAATCTGAAAATTTCCCCAGAAATGTAGTGCATTTGTTAACCTACTAATAAGGTAAAAATTCATTACACAGACTGATGAAAACTCTCTTTTGTGTTCCTTTCAGAAGTATGCTTTTTCCACATGTTCACATTAGTGCATAAATAAAATTTAACACAAAACTGACAACCATGAAGGTTTTGGTTTCTTTTTACCACACAAACTGTTCATTGTTTTAGGGATTTAGGGAGCCTTTCAAAGATAAATCTGCTGTACCTGATAAAGATTTGTGCCTATTGTTGTTTCGAAACATCCTTGTAGCAAGGACCTGTTGACCCGCCTGTTCAGCTACTGATTATCTTTTCAATGGCAGAAGAAAAATATGTTGCTCATTAGAAGTAGTGGAGATTGATTGTGGCCTCTTTGCCTTGGCACAGTGTGTCTGATTGGCCTGCAGCAGAGATAATTGCAAGCCTTGTTGTCTGATCAACCGGATCTCATCGAAGCCTTTTTTTTGTGTGGCTGCCTGGACCGGAACCCGCCGCTTTCATCAGTCTCTGGGTCTCCTGGTCACCATTTTAATCTTTAGCATGTATGTAAAAATCTTCCTCATGACAATTCTTTCAATCTTTAGCAGAAGCACAAAATTCAGACTCATAATGAAGTATGTGACAGATGAGTTTACCTATCTCTTACACCCATTTGTCTAATCTAAGCAATCTGACTCTAACTTTGTAAAAGGAAGATTTTATGTCACGTCATCAAGTTGGCATTTTCAGATGCTATCTCATATTTAAAGTTGATTTAAACAAAATCAGATGCATCAAAACAGCTCTGTACCTAACTGAAAGCAACCACAAAGTTCTTTTGTAAAAATGTCACATCTTTCCATCTTCTGAACACTAACATCTTAATAGTATATGTAGCAGTTTGCAGCAACGTAAAGCAGTTCATACAGTTTTTTCTCACTGGGTTTTGGTGAGGTAAAATCTGAAAATAAACAGTGTTTTCTAATGTTACAACCACAAACCTTTTTATGTGAAAGGCCAACACAAAGTAACACGTGGAAGTGGAAGGAAAAAGGTAAATGGTTTTATATTCATCCCCCTGTACTCGGATACCCTAGAAAGAAATCCAGTGCAACAAGTCACCTAATTACAAAATTAAGACCTGTAAATAATCTACAGGTCTTAATAGCATAAATGCAGCTGTTCTGTGAATGTCTCAGAGCATTTTTCAGAGTAACAGGCAATAGTCGTGTGGTAACTTTTAAAGAGCTGTAGAGATGCCTTGAAATAGTATTCTACCTTTTCCATACTTCAAACTTCAGTGCATTTTATTAGCAGTTAGTTGCAGCTCCTTTTAGCCCATTGTAAGTCTAGAGGAGCTGCAGACATCCACAGCTCAGGTGGGGAAATTTGTTTACAGAACAACTATTAGTTGCATACTTCACAAACCTAGCCTTGATGGAGAAAGCCGTGAGAAATCATTTTGCAATTTGCCACAATCCACGTAAAATACGTTTTCAGTCACAAAAGTTACACTGACCTTGAAAACACCATCCACAGTTTTAATCCTGTTGATGGCAGCATCATACTTTGGGTATACTTTTAATCAGCAAGGTCAGAAAAACTGATGAAAGTTAATGGGAAGATGGATGGATCTAAATAAAAATTGATACTGAAAGAAAAAGAAACTAGGGTGAAGGTTCTACTAATAAGTTTGAAATGCAACAAATCAAAACATACAGCCAGAACTTCCAATTCACGTAGCAGCTTAAGGTGATTCTTCAAAGTACTAAATACAAACATGAGCCATGGGTTTCAGATTTCTATTTGTAAAAAAAATTGAAAACCATTTTATCTTTTCCCTTCAGCTTCACAATTATGCACTGCTTTGTGACAGAATGTCACAGTTAACC
>JAHHUM010000772.1:0-58585 GCA_036173005.1 Crenichthys baileyi | reverse complement strand
GATTTGTTCAGCTCACAATGTAAGTTCTGCTGCTATATTCCCATGGCAGCCCTTCCAAACAAGCAGAAGTTGTTTAGTCCTTTTCTAATTATAATTTCAAAAACTTAAACATTGAACATGTTGACTGAGGTAACTTTAGATTTAGACACAAGTCTAAATCTAAGACTCAAAACAAAGACTCCAGACGTGGCTTAGACTCGTGATTGGGGACTTGAGTCTCATTAACAACCTTCACCTCATGTAATCCGGAGTGCAATGAAATGCAACTTTGACAGGAATGAACCAGAAGGAAGCGACGAAGCTGAAGTTGGCTTTCAGTTGTAGCTTCCAATTTGGGAAACAGTTAAGAGTCAATTTCACCTCATTTTTCATTACCTTCAGCATCTTTAATCTGCTCCAACTCAAAAACTACGGTACTTAGACACTTCAAACCTGGACTAAACTATTCTATACTAATTGCAGAATCCTATAAACACAATTTGGGATTTATGAAAGCTTTATTTGATTTGTGAAAATTTAATAAAGGGCCATATCAGTGCTTTTTTTGCATTTGGACCATCTTAGAACTGGTCCTGCTCCAAAACCTGTTTCCTGAATCGGAAGCTACAACTGGAAGCCAACTTCAGCTTTGTATCTTCCTTCTGGGTCAAAAGAAGAGCCTCTACAGAAGCGAACTGGTGAGTCACGTGATCAAACAAGCGTAATTTGATTGGCTAAAAGCCGCTTGACTCTTCTTCTTCTTAATTTTTTTTTGGCAAGTGGCATCCAATGTTAAGATGCATTATTAGCCGCTTGACTCGATCTAGTGCTGATTGCTTAGGCATGAGTCACCACAAGCTCAACACATGTGGAGGCGAATTTCTGCATTTGAATTTTTTCAGGCGAATTCTTGCTGGCGAAATTTTTGCTGGCAAATTTTAAGTACAAAAAAAAATCAAATACATAATGGCACAGGATAAAAATTCAGGGTTATAAATTCAATGTCTAAATTCTAATGAGACTATTTTTCTTTCATATCAGTACATCCTTACAAAGACTAAACAAAAGGCCCATCCAGAAATTCCACATAAACACATCTGAATCTCTTTCTAGGATTTTTCTTTGAACATAAATGTATATTAATATTTTAAGGGGTAAATATTACATTTTATCAGTTCATATATGATATTTAGGGTGTACTTTTGTTTTACCATAACTTTCGATGTTTGTTTTATGTTGAAATGGACAACAACCACATTTGGTAACTCAGCTGCTAAATTCACAACATTGGTAACAAAGTTTAAAAAAAAAAAAGTCATGGCACCAATGAGACACATCAATCAGCTTTGTAAAAAGCAGCACCTATGTGTTTATAGTCCCAATGAATTTCAGGGCACTTGTTTCTTGTGTTTGGTTATTAAAGTCTCACCTGAGACGTGTTCTGAAACAAACACAATAAAAGTGGTTCTTTTACAGTACCTTTACATAAAACAGAACCTTTACATAAAAATGCCTAAATCCAAATATGCTGACATGTCAATAAGGAAGATGAAATTACATTTAAATTTATTTTTTTAATTCCAATTAATGCACTCCACCGTTTAATTTATACCATTCTTCTCAAGCGATCATCAAACCAAAGTTAATCTCCAACACATTTCCATCTCTAATACATGCCTTCTTCATAAAGTACCTGCTGCTGCCACTATGATCAGTTCAAGAGGTAAACAAAACCCTAAGCCCAGAGTCAGCACAGTTTTTTCCTTTTCATGCCTCGGAGATCAGGCAGTATATCAACCCTGCTTCTGTAGACATGTCAGTCAGCAAATAATGAGGCTTGCAAGACGCAGCTCTTCATTTTACTCCAATTCCGGCAATCCCCTCTCATTTCTCTCCTCTTACTGATACTCGGGTCGTGGCCAATTAATCTGATTTAAGCAGCGTGGAGTCCAATCAGGGATGGGGCCCTGTCTGGCATCTGGAGTCACTGGGTCAACAGCTTACTATTCCTCTACTAGGCGGGGGAGAGATGAACCACGGCGAGGAAAATTAGCATGGGAAATTTGTGTTTGCTCATGTATATCAAAGACCCTTCTGAAAAAGTCTCACCCTGTCATGGCTCTAATAAAAGGAAAGAAAAATCTCCTTTCTTCTTCTCTCTTCAAACCCGGCCATGAACGAGCATGTTTCTTTTTCTGAGGTTTGACTTGAGCTGCAAACACCTGACTTCTATTTGCATTTTAATAATAAAGTGATGGAGGATGAACGAGGCTATTTATGCAGCTTTGACTGGAGTAACACTACTTGGTTCCCCCCCACAACATGAAGCAGGTTTCGAGGTAAATAACGTACAACGTCTTAATATAAGGCACAAAGCTTCGGTTTCAATAAATGGTTCTGTTTTACTCGGGAATGTGATTATTTTCACATTTATAATGGATAGTAAAATAAGAAAACAAAATGTTAATTTGACAGATATACATTATAAAAAAGAAGTGTCAGTTCTAGAGTTAGGCATCGTCAATAAATTTTATGATTCTGATTCTTTTTTCAGATTCCAGTCCCTATCAATATTTGATTCCGATTCTTTTAAGAGGCAGAGTGGTTTTATTTGATATGTTTTTAACTGCTTCTATTTTTCTTTTTTACATAAATTATTTATTGCTCATGCACCGACCTGATAGATTTCATTTTCATTGTACTTCTGACAATGAAAATAAAGGATATTTTATTTTATTCAAGTTTCATAAATTTCAACTGGACCACTTCTTAAAACCAGAACTATGACTTGGAAAGCTGGAGTTTTCGAACCAGCCCCAACCTTAAATTCCAATATGACTGCCACCTATATAAAAACTTTGTGTTCGGTGCCACATGTTGTTACATAAAGCATTAATAGTCCTAATTTTTGGCACATTATTTTAGCTTTTTGTTATTGATTAAAGCAATATTCCTGAAGAATCTTCAGTTTATGCATTGATGAGTGAGTTTGTTTAATCATGATGCATTATTAGTTCCTTAGTGTGGAAGAAATGAGCTGTCTGATTGGAGTTAAATCAACCATTAACATAATCTATCACCTGAGGAATGACCCTACTGCATGGAAAATGATCCATCATCAGCACACTAATAAACACGCCACCATTTTTCTAAATGATTAAATACTTATTGCAGTCATACCCAGGGCAATCAAAGCTCTGCGTCAAGATAAGCATTATGAAAAAGTGGGTTGCCTCTGTGTAATCCATGTGTAGAATGTAGTGAATTGTCTGTTTTGTCTGATATTCAATGTGTAGCAAGGAATAAGGCAATGCATCAAAGTGACAGCCTTACACTGGGGTTCATAGTTAGTTTTACACATTCTCTGGAACAAAGTAAAGCAAAACGGAGTAAGGCAGTAGATTAAATCCACCAGAGGTAACAAGTCAGACATGTAGACGTTAAAATAAAACATCAGAATCCACCTCCCACATCTGGCAACAGAATCATCAGAAAAGACTAGAAGAAGCTTGGTAAAAATGTTTCCACCAACGGGAACATAAAGTCTCTCAGTATGCCTCAGTATGTCATTAAATTAATGACAAATCTCTAAACAGAGACCAAAAAATGACATGAGGCATCAGGAACATATTCTAGTTGTATTTTGGGAATTCCAGTCGTTCCCAAATCAACTGGAAGAAATACTGTTATCCACAGTAAAGTTCTGTTATTGGCCCAGGTGGAGATTTTAGTAAATCTCTGGAGTGAATGAGACAGAAGTTACCTTTGCAGGTCACCAGAATATCTCAACAGGCTACTATCACTGGTGAACATGTGTTGAAGACCTGTCTGCACTGACTATACTGGCTGTAAAGTATTAAAATCTAGAAATAAAAACAAGCAAACCTTAAGGTGACGAAGTACTTCAATAAAGGTATAAGCATGATCACAATTTTAGTTGCTAAGGGTGAAACAAGGTCTAATGGCATGGGATCTTGCAATATTAAAATTGTACAGCATTTCCTGACAAAGTGACGTGAGTCATCGTACTCGTACTCGTCGTCTTCCGCTTTATCCGGGACCGGGTCGCGGTGGCAGCAGACTCAGCAGAGACGCCCAGACATCCCTCTCCCCAGACACCTCCTCTAGCTCCTCCGGGGGGGTCCCAAGGCGTTCCCAGACCAGCCGAGAGACATAGTCCCTCCAGCGTGTCCTGGGCCGTGCCCTGGGCCTCCTCCCGGTGGGATGTGCCTGGAACACCTCCCGAGGAAGGTGTCCAGGAGGCTTCCGGTATAGATGCCCGAGCCACCTCAACTGGCTCCTCTCGATGTGGAGGAGCAGCGGCTCTACTCCAAACCCCTCCCGGATGGCCGAGCTCCTTACTCTATCTCTAAGGGAGTGCCCGGCCACCCAACGGAGGAAGCTAATTTCAGCCGCTTGTATCCAGGATCTTGTTCTTTCGGTCATGACCCAAAGTTCATGGCCATAGATGAGGGTAGGAACGTAGACCGATCCGTAAATCGAGAGCTTCGCTTTTCGGCTCAGCTCTCTCTTCACCACAACGGACAGTCACAGCGCCCCCATTACTGCGACAGCCGCACCGATCCGTCTGTCGATCTCCTGCTCCATTCTTCCCCCACTCATAAACAAGACCCCGAGATACTTAAACTCCTCCACTTGAGGCATGAACTCCCCTCCAACCTGAAGAGGACAAGCCACCCTTTTCCGGTCGAGAACCATGGCCTCGGACTTGGAGGAGCTGATCCTCATCCCAGCCGCTTCACACTCAGCTGCGAACCGCCCCAGCGCATGCTGTAGGTCTTGGCTAGAGGGGGCCAGCAGGACCACGTCATCTGCAAAAAGAAGAGATGAAATCCACTGGTCCCCAAACCAGACCCCCTCCGGCCTTGGCTGCGCCTAGAAATCCTGTCCATAAAAGTTATTAACAGGACCGGTGACAAAGGGCAGCTCTGCCGGAGTCCAACATGCACCGGGAACAGGTCCGACTTAGTGCTTGCAATGCGAACCAAACTCCTGCTCCGCTTGTACAGAGACCGGATGGCCCCTAGTAAAGGACCCCCGATTCCATACTCCTGGAGCACCCCCCACAGGGCATCACGAGGGACACAGTCGAATGCTTTCTCCAGGTCCACAAAACAGATGTGGACCAGTTGGGAAAACTCCCATGAACCCTCGAGTACCCTGTAGAGGGTATAGAGCTGGTCAAGTGTTCCACGGCCTGGGACCAAAACCACACTGCTCCTCCTAAAGCCGAGGTTCGACTATCGGCCAGACTCTCTTCTCCAATACCCTGGCGTAGGCCTTACAAGGGAGGCTGAGGAGTGTGATCCCCCTGTAGTTGGAACACACCCTCTGGTCACCCTTCGTATGAAGGGGGACCACCACCCCAGTCTGCCAGTCCAGAGGCACTGTGCCCGACCGCCACGCAATGTTGAAGAGGCGTGTCAACCATAACAGCCCCACAACATCCAGAGATCTGAGGTACTCAGGGCAGATCTCATCCACCCCAGAAGCCTTGCCACCGCGGAGCTTTTTAACCACCTCGGTGACCTCAGCCTGGGTGATGAAAGAGTCCAACCCCGAGTCCCCAGCCTCTGTTTCCACTAGGGAATGCGTGATGGAAGGATTGAAGAGATCCTCGAAGTACTCCTTCCACCGCTCGCTAATGTCCCCAGTCGAGGTCAGCAGCTCCCCACCCCACTGTAAACAGTGTTGGCGAAGCACTGCTTCCTTCCAAAAGGCGCCAGAGGTTTTGTCAAAATCGCTTTCGGGGCCCAAAACCGGGTAGTCCTTCTCCATGGCCTCCCCGAACTCCCCCCCAGGCCCGGGTTTTTACCTCTGTCACCCCCCGGGGCCCGGGGGGAACGTTGGGCCTCACTGTACCAGTCAGCCGCCTCAGGAGTCCCACAGGCCCAAACCACAGCCGATAGGACTCCTTTTTTCAGTTTGACAGCATCCCTTACTGCCGGTGTCCCCCCCCCGGGGGTTCGGGGATTGCCGCCGCGACAGGCACCGCAGACCTTACGGCCGCAGCTATGGGCTGCAGCATCGACAACAGATGCGGGGGAAAAATGGGTCAACCTCGGGATTTTTATGTCTCCAACACCCTCGGAATCTGGTCAAAGCTCTCCCGGAGGTGAGAGTTGAATCTTTCCCTGGCCCAAAAGGGTTTCCGCCAGACGTTCCCAGCAGACCCTCACTATGCGTTTGGGCCCTGCCAAGTCTGGTTCCGGGGCTTTTCCCCCTCCAGCGGATCCAAAAACTCACCACCAGGTGGGGATCAGTGGCCCAGCTTCAGGCCCCTCTCTTCACCAAGGGGCCCAAAACAAAAACGCGGCCGAAAGGCTATGATACGACAACAAAGTCGATCATTGAACCTCCTGCCTAGGGTGTCCTGAATGCCAAAGTGCACTGATGGGACACCCTTATGTTTGAACATGGTGTTTCATTATGGAAAAATCCGTGGGCTAGCACAGAAGTCCAATAACAAAAAAACCAACTCAATGTTCAGATCGGGGGGGCCCTTTTCCTCCCGAAAACATGCCTCTCCCAGCTGTCACTGTCTTTTCCCACGTGGGCGTTGAAAGTCCCCCGGCAGAATAATGGAGTCCCCAGGAGGGGCACTATCCAGACCCCGCGACGGGACCCAAAAAGAACCCGGGGTTTACTCCGCACTACCACTTAGCCCGTAGGCTGAAATGACAGTCAGAGACCTGTCCCCAACCCGAAGGCGCAGGGATGCGACCCTCTCATTCACTGGGGTAAACCCCAACATGAGACAGCTGAGGTGGGGGGCAACAAGCAAACCCACCCCAGCCCGCCACCTCTCCCCGTGGGCCACTCCAGAGTAGAAGAGAGTCCAGCCCCTCTGGAGGAGATGTCTTCAAGTGCCCACGCTGTGCGTGGAGGCAAGCCCGACTATTTCTAGTCGATATCTCTCGACCTCCCGCACAAGCTCAGGCTCCTTCCCCCCCAGTAAGGTGACATTCCACGTCCCTAGAGCCAGCCTAAGCATCCGGGGATCGGGCCGCCGAGGTCTCCAACTTCGTCCGCCGCCCAATCCTCTTTGCACCGGCCCCTCACGGTTCCCTCTGCAGGTGGTGGGCCGTCTGTGGGGTGGCCTCACGTCTCGTTCGGGCTTGGCCAGGCCATGTCCCGCGAGGAGCAACCCAGCCACCAGGCACTTTCCGACGAGTCCCGACCCCAGGCCTGGCTCCAGGGTGAGACCCCGGCTCCGCTATACCTTGCGATGTCACGTGCCTCGATTTAGTAGTCGTCATGAGGGGTTCTTGAACCGCTTTTTGTCTGACCCGTCACCTAGCACCTGTTTGCCATGGGAGACCCTACCAGGGGCACTTAAGCCCCAGAAAACATAGCCTCTAGGATCATTTGAGCACTCAAACCCCTCCACCACGTTAAGGTGGCGGTTCAAGGAGACGTGAGTCTTACAAAGTGTTATTCAGCTGTTGTCAGCACTTCATCCAGTGAGGTAAGTCTAAGGTATTACTATAAGCCTCATGTGAAGGTAGGGCTTTAAGTTTGATAACCTGTATCCATGCTTAAGACTGTGGTAGTTCTAGAGTTGTTGCCCTCTTTTGTTGACAAAGTAGGGTAATAAAACATGTTTCCATTACATTTAACCCCTTAGTGTGAGTTTACTTAAGTGTTTATGTTTTTGCTGTCAAATGTTAAACAAAGTTAATAAAGTTTACATTGGGAATTAGAATTTAGTAAACAATTTTAAATTCAGGTATTTAGTGTAGTGATTTTACATAATTTTGTGCACTAGATGGTGGCCAAGTGCTTCCTATATTATCTTTGGTATGTGTAGAACATGCACCATCTGCTCTTCATGGTATACATACACCACCTTGGCTGTGTAGTGGTTTGAGGTGAATTCACAACATTTAGTCCAGAAATCACCTCTAACTGTTTCTGGTTTTACCGCAGAGCAGATGTCTGTTCACGCATGTTCAACACACATACCAAGAATAATAAAGTCGGGAATCTGCCACCACTTAGTGGTCAGAATGTGAATGACATCCAGTTATGACATTCATGTAATAACCTGTATTTAAATTACTGTGATGACGGATCAGAATGGATTGCACAGAATTTTACGTTTAAGCAGGTTTTATACATACTTTTGATTAAGCTCACATTTCTGTATTTAAATTGTTTTCTGCAGGTCTGTAATATTTCAACCTTAAATGTCATGTTTGCATTAGACGTAAGCAAAAAATCCTCATAAGTAACAGAAATAAAGGCTTAAAAACATCAGTCTGTGTGGAATTAATCTACATAATGTGTTTCAATAATATTCACATGTATTGAATTGGTCTGTATATTTATGAACAATGAACAATCTCAATTTAATTTAGCATTACTTGCTAAATATAAAAACATTCATATTTTTTACATTATGGTTTATACTCAGGCATTAAGGGGTTAAAGTGTTTTGGCAGCATTTTGGGTACTCTGAATAAAACTGCTAAAGTTGGTGTCTGCTTTGTGACTTATTTGGTGCTTAACTAAGGGGATAGGGGATATTTCATAGTTTTGTTTTGGAGCCCGAGCTGCATCTGATCACCTCTAAAATGATAAAGAAGCAGACCCTAACTAGATAATACTACACTGACAATGAAAACACGAAAGGTCAATGCAATACTATTTTGTCATTAGGACCATCATAAAAAGCAAAAAAACATGAAAACCACATGGAATATTCTGCACTGAATACAAATTATTTAAAATGTTGCTCTATGACCGGGAAAAGGCTTAAAAATAAAATCTCCCATAATTAAGTCATGTAACACCAACACTTGACTGCTGATTTAATTAGAAAAAGCCCAGAAATTTATTTTTTACAGTGCCTGTAAACAGAACCAGCAGGACACTGAAATTAAGACAATGACAGCACAGAAGTTAGCATCATAGAAACAAATACACTGACAATTCCCCTCAGCACTGTTTCACTAACATGAGTAAACACTGTGAAATCAGTGAGGAAGAGACCAAATGAAGGAGTGTTAAATGGAGTGAAAAAACTTAACCATCTGCCAGCAGGCACAGAAAAGACCCTCCATCTTTTCCACTAAGCATCAGTAAAACGTTGTCTTTAATGGGCTGAATCAGCGATAGCATCAACCTGCTCAACCTGAGGAACTGGCACCAAATGACTATAAAGCTCCACATAGACCCAGAATCATTCTTAGCTCATATTTAAATGTTGAGCTGTGGTGTATTGCAGTCATCCACTGTGTAATTCTACGCTTGCTGAAACACCGCTACACAGGAGAAATACAGGAACAAAAAAAACTTTCAGTGGGGGTATTTTGGATGGTTCCATTAAATTATACCAAACAGCAGGATGACAAAACTGTACAGAAGGCAGAGAGTTCTAATTTGGCAACTTCAATCCAAGAACAAGAAATTAATGAAAACAGTCATACTATCAGAGAGATGAGTTTGAACTAGGAAGTCGGTATATATCTCTTCAATCTAAATTTCATATCCAAAATAAAATAATCAGAGGAATTTGACTCAAATCTGATTGAAAATCTAACAAGAATAGAGACTGAAACTCATTTAAAGTAGCCTTCATATTTATTTAAAATGTAAAATTCATCTTTCATGACAGAATCACTGATCCTCTGGCATATGTAACAGTGGACAGGACGCCAGAAACAAAAAATCAGAAGTGCTTATACCCCTAGTCACAAATATATATGGTGCCTGAGGTAATTAGTGATCCAACATTGCTCTCATTTGACACTGTAGCAGGAGTCAACCAGGATGCCACACATTTTTTGGACATGACAAAAAATTTTGTGGAATGAGCTTTGCAAATGTGAGACGCTACTGATATAGAATGGGCTGCAAAAGTCACAGCAATGAGCCCATTATAATATGACTTAATCTCACACTACACTGAATATTTTCTCACCTCTACATGCTGGACTGGCAACATCCTCACCTGCTTTCTAAATGATCCACTGAATTATAATTTGACCAACTTCTGGGCACTATTTAAACCTTAATGCCTGGATGCTCAGTTGATCATTAAATATGGAAAAAACAATAAAACACGATGGTGAAATCACAGGAAATAACATACCCCATTCTAAGACAGAGGAAAACTTTGAATTTTACACCCTTCATCCCAATATACATATACAAACACTGTAAAACCGCAGTTAATCAAAAGTGACAAGCATGCTTGAAAGATAAGACAGGACTTGATGTTCCAAATAGTATGCTAATTTCTTCCCTTTAAGACCCACATAAGACACATTTCTCAATACACGAACATACATGGCTGAGACAAAAGATTTATTTAAAAGCTTAATCTAGACTCATCTGACCAAAGCACGAAGTTCCAATTAAAGTCCCAATACAGTTTAGCAAACTCCCAAGTTTTCGTAATTGAAGGTGGGACAAAAAAGGCTTTTAAGCCTAACTTAACACTTTTTACAGAAATGTGGTGATCCAAGATGCCACTCTTAGCTGCACTTGTCTCACACTGACTTTTGTTTTCAACTTCCTTATCATCCTCACTGAAGAACAGCTAACAGAAAAGCGGCTTGTTTTACACTTTGATCATCTTGTAGTAAAGACAAAAAAGGTGTAATAGTAAGCGGTGCCAATAAATTGTGCCACCAGTGTTTTTTTAAAACAATTATTTCTTAGTGCAGGATTTTTCCACACTCAGTAAATGTGCTTTTTATGCAAATACAATACAAGACTGATTCATTTTTACATTTTTACCAGGGGTGCTTGCAAGTGTGTGTGTGTGTGAATGGAGACAGAGGTGTGGGGTGGGGTGGTGTGGCAGAGGGTTAAAATAAAAATAGAAGTGAGAAAACACAGCAGTGATATTAAAATGACTATTGCAGTGACGACATTTGCTTTGCTAATAACTGAAGTGCTTTCAGCTCTCGTTAAACTTAATTATGAGGAACTGATTCTGGGCTTGTAGGCATGGATTGTGGGTATCATTTTACCACTGATATACTAGGATATCAGTGAGTCAGGGCCCTTCATCTTACCAGGCCTAATGTAATAAAAAGAGCACTTCAGCGGCAGTCTGAATGAGGTCATGCTTGCTGGTTGGATTACAGCTGTACTGCACATGATGCACAAAGGGTTAATGACGCTGTGCCACAAAACAGTTTCCACTGGGTTTCACCCAGGATCATCTAGTTCAAGCACAGGCTTAAGTACAGTTTCAACTGAAGCTGAAGTGACACTCACACGTGCTCACACTTCTGTGGTGGATGACCATTAATTACATAAGCAGTGATTGTTACGGGTGCGTCTCTGCATGCTAATGTGATCAGGCAGCGGAGACACTAATAGCTTTTATGTAGCTGATTAGTGAACAACAGCACATCTGTGTGGCTTTAACCCTCCTCATGATGCTCATGCTCAAGTTGCTGCTGGCCTGTGGCTGAATGTAACATCAGTCTGCCTCTTTTAAACTCGGCCAGACGCTCTAAAAGAAAAGTTAGTAAAGTGAAAGAGTTAGCTTAAAATAGATAAATAAGTTAAAGAACAAGACCACACAAAGCAGAACGTCTACACTGAAGACATGTTCGCAAACATGGAAGGTTACAGTGTTCTGAACAGCTCAGTGTAAATATTTCGTTAAGTTTATCTTGATAAAATAAAGTGACAAGTAAAATGTAACATTTAAAACTACCCACATTGATTCTTCTGGGACAGTCTCATTTTATTTTAAGAAAAATAGAGATAACTTCCTACGAAACTTGCTCTTGTTTTAGGTCATATTTTATTTGCTTATTTAATTTGATTTGAATGTTTTATTGTTGTATTGTTACTGTGTTCGTAACTTTTTTGTTGTTTTTTCAGGTCTCTCTCGTAGAAGAGATCTTGGATCTCAATGAGACAACCTGTAGAAAATAAATTCAACTATTAAAAAAAGGAAGCAGCTTATGAATTCCATACATTTTCAGACTCAAATGTCCAGAGTTAAGTTGGGTTTTATTTTAGGCTAATGTTAAGGTATTTATGAGTATGAATTTATGGAAGTTATTCCTGCAGTGCTCAGTCTTTAAATATGGAACTTGAACTGAATTCCACTCAGAAACAAATTGAAAGTACATGGGTGGGAAGTGTCCTCCTGCAGAATGTATTTAAATAAAAAACTTGGGTAAATGTGGCAGGCCCCAAAGGGAACAGGTGGCCCCTGATGGAACAGAGGAAGTGATGAAATTTGCGTCACAGACAATGCAAGTACTGATATGGGAAAACTCTTTTAGAGCTTACTATACAGCTCACTGGTTCTGGGCTGCTCTCGGGAGCCGTTAGATTGGTTCTTTTTGCCGGGTTATAGTCAGTCTCTACCTAGAAGATATGTAATCAGATGATTTTAGATGAAAAAGTCTGGTGTCTATAACACAACAATGGCAGGAAATGCCCTTAAAACTCACCATCAGAGTTCTTCAAACAGATTACACCTTCGAAACGTGATATGACTTTGAATGCTGGCAGTGTACCTCCATCCCATCCCCCCACCCCATCCCCATATGGCAAATTTAACTTCAAACCCAGATTGTACCCCTACTGATGCAATGACGGCATCAATATTTGATGCTCAACCACAATGGAGGCGCCACATACTTCATGTAGTTTTGTGTGTTTATTCTGCCCTCTGCTACCATTCTGAGGTCACTCTCAGTAAAAAGGATCTCCTAAACATCAGACCGTCCTTTCTAGGCATTTTTTTTCTCCATTTATCATCGACCCCAACTTCACTGAGATCGGCTCTCTTTGGGATTTACCAAGACACAGACAAGGAAAATGGGCATGCACGCTCATAGAGCTTCGGCAGCAGGGACTCCTCACACCCTTGCCATCAATCCACCTGGCTAATGTCTGCTCCCTGGCTAACAGGGAACAAACATAGGAACAAGGAAGATCCTTACAGTTTAGATTGGTCTCAGAAACATCCCTGCCTACATGAGCCCATCCCCCCACCATGAGCAGAATCTTCGTTTGGCAGATGCCCTTCACAGCTTCTAGTGCAGGTTTAAAAAGTAGCCGTTTACACCTCCCACCAACCTCCACAACTCACTCTAACACAAAAGCTCCTCATGCACCAACCATGCAACCATGCTCCTGACTGGATTTAAGATACCAGAGGATGATCTAATTAGGGACCTATAGCATCCGAAGACCAGGAAAGCTCCAGGACCTGACAATCGTTCCCCTCATTCCTGAGAGCCTGACCAACTGGCCTCCGTCTTCACTGAAATCTTCAACAAGTCTCTGGAGCTGTGTGATGTTCCCTCATGTTTCAAACAATCCACCAATCAGCCTGGTCCCCAAGAAATGCACCAAGCATCCGAAGGACATCACAGGCCCCCTACTGGACCACCTTCAGTGTGCTTAACGGGCAAACAGGATCGGCTGGTCCATTTATGCAATCAGAACCTCCTGGAGCTTAACCCACTCAAGACTGTGGAGGTGAGAGTGGACTTCCAGAGAACTCCATCCATCTTCCCTCCCATCACCCTCGTAACACAACTGTGTTTGCTGTGGATCACTTCTATTTCCTAGGAACCACCATTTTTATTGCACTAATTCAACCACTTCCTCCTCTTTAGTATAATAACACTGTTTAAATTTCTTCAATGAGAGCAAAGTGGAGAGAAGTAAAATTCCTTGTTTGTGTGCACTAACTTGACAAATAAAGCTTAATGATTCTGACACTACATACAACAGAAACAAAGAGGATGTGATGAATTGCTATAATTATTATAATAATGGAGGGTGTAGTTCAAAGCCCCAACATACCATGTCTACATAGAGTCCAAGCCACATGGACCCTATCAACACATTGGAAACTACATGGCAGCCATCTCATCGTTAAGTAACAAAGTTGATGGGTGTGAACACCTTGCTCTGCTTCCAGCAATAATCTCACATTATTCATGTGGCACAGTTGCTGTCAGCAGAATAATCACATAGAACTTCTATGAATGTGGTGTTGAAAGATATGAACCGTTTTATAATTGATGTCGCCTGAACTGTCACCTTCATGCATGACAGAACATCCCAACACCCCGTCCAGCAGCAACATCACCACCAAGTTGCCTGGTTCACCCCATTATTCCTTCTTCTCACCTGTTAAGTTATGTTAGCTGTGCAAATCCTCTCCCTGCTATTGTTTATCTGTTATACATTAGGGTGGTATAAACAGCGTCATATCACGGCTTTCTTCCAGTAGCTGCTAAGCACAAATCAGGTGATGGTCATTCAAGTAATGGCGAGGAGCGAAATGACGGGCCTGCAGCCAGTGCTAGCACTGCGTCAGTCATAGACAAGG
Source organism: Crenichthys baileyi (assembly GCA_036173005.1). Taxonomy (NCBI): domain Eukaryota; kingdom Metazoa; phylum Chordata; class Actinopteri; order Cyprinodontiformes; family Goodeidae; genus Crenichthys; species Crenichthys baileyi. The sequence goes on along the minus strand of JAHHUM010000772.1, from coordinate 44,256 downwards.
ATCTAATTTCTGCTGTTGGAGGGCTTAACAAGCAGAAGAAACGTTGGTCTGGCATCGATCCAGCATGGAAAGAAACCTTCCAATGGCTGGAAATAACCTCCAATATGGCTGGTAGGCCTTCATATTGGGTTACTTGCGCTTACTTTTGAACCTTTGATTTTACTTTTATGCTAGCCGTGCTATTTTTGCGAACCACTCCATGATTTCAGCCTAACATTGACACATATAGATATAGTTATTTTCATTATTAGCCATTTCTAATGTGGTACAAGGTAACCCTTTCAAACACCTTAAAATCCAAAAGCTTTTAGTAGCTTACAAAAAAATTGTCTCTTTAGCAACCCCCGACGCTTTAATAAAAAATTTAAAAAAACACAGGCTGATCGCCTCTCTGCCACGGCATATTGATGCAGTAATTCATGCAAGAGGAGGCCCAACCAAGTATTGAGCGCGTAGAAATGGGCATGCTTTTCAGAAGCCTCACATTTGTGCTTAAAACATCCTTTTTTGATTAGTCTAATGTGATATTCTACTTTTCGGAGACAGAATTTTGGGTTTTCTTTACCTGTAAGCCGCAATCATCAAAATGACAAGAAATTAAAGCTTAAAATATTTTACTCGATGTGTAATGATTCTCAACAGGTGAGTCTACATAGTGCTGAACACACATTTCGCACCACATATTTTAGATTTTCATTTGTGATGGTTTTAAAAACTATGTATGTCTATCCACCTCACAGTTATAACGACATTTGGTTGTTTTATTACAAAATAACCCAGACATTAAAGTTTGTGGTTGCAAAGTGAAAATGTGTTCAAACTCAAGGGGTGTGAAATCTTTTCCAAGACACTGCATAAATAATAAATACAGATGACAGCACGCTGTGTCCAAAGGCTCCATGGCGTCCCTGTAACCTTAACTCAATGTGAGCGTGCCTGCTGGTGTGGCTTGTTTCACTATGCTTGGTGGGAACTGAGCAGCCTGTGAGGTGTTCACTTCTCGGTGAACATGTTCACATTGGCTGCCAACTCAATGACCAGACACACTGTCCAAAGACTAAATACCAGTTCCTCACTGCTCTCCATATGAGAACACTTCATCATCAAGATTTCACCATCACAAAAAGAAAACTTCAGAAACGTCATGTGACCCAGCACATTCAGCAGCCTATAACTGAACTGCGTACCAGAGCTGTGCAGGTCATCAGCGTTCAGAAGGAGTAAGTAAGAGTAGTTCCACCATCAAGATACAGCATGAAAACAAAGATTTGTCCTTCTGCCAGTGATTCTTGTTCCTATCATTTACAATCACTAAACGCATGCTGATCATTGACTATGAGTAGTAAACCGTGTTCATGATTTAAAAAATTAAATAAATCAGAATATAGCATACTTTACCTTCACGTTGTCTGGGTGGAGACCACCAGGGTGTTTGTCCATGTACTGACACAGGTCTGTGTGCTAAAACATCAAAGCAAAGCGAGAAGAGATTATCAAACAACATTTCAACATTTTTATATATTTTTTTTTAAATCAATGAAAATAAGTTGCATGCCTATTATACAACAGTTTACACAAAACACTCAATGCTGCTTTCTGTCTATGTGCTGCATCTTATAGTAGTTTTGTGTTGGGGAAAATCATGGATCCAATATTTTAATTAGCAGTCTTTAGACAGAAATTCCTTCAGCCAAGGTGTTGAGTTTATTTGTCTGAATACAGTTATTAAAGCAGCTGAAACTATAAGATCAGTAAGTTCATTTGATCAGCAAACATATTTTAATTCACAGTCGGTCAGGGTGTTAGCAACTGGAAATGATAAAGAAAGTTCTTCTGCTGGCAGCTGCGCAAAAACACTAAATCACTGAACGCCTGCTGAAAACAATGATCTTCATCAAACCTTTGTGAACATAAGAAGGGATTATTGACAGATTCAGTCTCTACCTGAACATCAATAATGAGTGAACCAGTTTCTTCACTTTGTTTTACTACAGGGCTGCAATATCTCTCAGTGGGTTGTTCTCAGGAAGGAAGGATGGATGGATGGATGAATGGCTCATATGAAAAGCTTTGAAGTGTCATAACTGTGTAGTAACTGTGGTCTATGTGGGTGTACTTGTGTTGTGAACTATCACAGCTGGCCAAGTGGTTCAGTCATCAGTTTGCAATAGATACTCTACAAAAAGGACCTGCTATATCCTAAAGAACATAAAAAGGGAAAGCTTTTGCATGTGAAACCCACAGTGCTTTGCAAAAGTATTCATGGCCCTTTGAACATTTTCACATTTTGTCATGTTAAAACCACAAACTTCATTGTATTTTATTTAGATTTTTGTTTTAGACCAAGAATAAGTCGTGCATAATTTTGTAGTGAAGTGAAAATGATACATGGCTTCCAAAGTAATTGACAAATAACAGTCTGAAAAGTACAGTGTTCATTCTTCTTCAGCCCTCAGAGTCAACACTTTGCAGAAGCACCTTTGGCTGCAGGTCCAGCTGCACGTCTTTTGGGGTCTGCCTCTACCAGCTTTGAACATCTACAGGCTGACATTTATAATCTGTGCAAAATAACTCAAGCTCAATCAGATTGGATGGGGAGTTCTTGTTTCTTTTCATGTCTTTCTTATGTAGATTTATGTCTTGACTTTGACTAGACCATTCTAACACATGCCTGTGTTTTGATCTAAACAGTACCACTGGAAGGGGATCCAGTTTCAAATCTACTGCAGCCTCTAGCAGGATCTATTTTTCCATAAACTCTGACCTGCTTCCATGTTCCTGCTGAAGAAATGCATCCCCACAGCATGATGCTGCCACTGCTATATTTCACTGTGGCTATGTTGTGTTTGTGGATATGAATCTTATTCTATATGTTTGCTGTATCTCTTAATTGGCTTTTGGCAAACTGCCGACAACACCTATTATTTTACTATTATAATGGCTTTTTCTTCTTACTCTTACAAAAAACCTAGATTTGTGGTGTATATGTCTACCTGTCGGTTTAGGTTGACCTCCACGTCTTTGTAATTGTGCAGTTGGTCCGTCACTTCTCCATGTTCAAATACATTGAACAAAGCTCTGGGAGATGTTCAAAGTGTGGGGTATTGTTTTAGAACCTAACCCTGCTTTAAACTTCTCCCTGACCTGTCTGCTGTGTTCCTTGGTCTCCATGATGCTGTTTGTTCTTTAAACTTCTCTAACAAACTTCTGAGGCCAGAAACAGAGCAGCTTAAATTAGACTCAATCACATTCAGCTTCTATTTACTAATTTTGTGTCTTCTGGTCGTAATTGGTTGTACTGGACTTTATTTAATGGTATCAGAGTGAAAAGAGGAGAATATGAATGCACAACATTTCAGATCTTATTCATGAAACATGAATCATCTTCCTTCCACTTAATCACGCACCACTTTGTCTTAGACTTTAAAATAGAATCCTGAGAAGATTTGTTGATGTTTTAGGTTGGAGGAGGACAAAATGTGAAAAAGTAGTAGTAAATACCACATATACAATATTATACTACAAGGGACTATTTTGTCTGTATCCATGTGAACGGGTTGTAAAGATGAGCAGACATGAATAGTAATCAAACCAATCTGTTGAGACCACTGATGTTTTTATAAAAAAAACTTAGTTGACTTTTAGGAGGATTACTTAGTCTGATTTGAATTTGGAGTAATCTGTATACTACTATTGTTAATATTTTTAGTTTGGCATTATATTGACTTTTAATAATTGTATTCCTTATGTAGTTATTTATTTTGTTTAATTGTCATGATTCATGAATTTCAATATTGTTCTTCTGTTTCTTTGTGGGGTCATAATATAAGAAAGATTGTGTTTTGTCAGAGTTTACTGCCTGTCCTCACTTAGTAAACTGGACATGTTTGGCAGGCATGCAGTGCTATGGTGGTCTGGGCCTCACCCCGGTGCTTTGTGAGCACATTTGTGGATGGAAGAGGCAGTGGTTGAGAAATCACAGTGATATTTACAATCTCCACTGCTGCTCAAACTAAAGGAGCCTGCTGAATAATTCACACTGATCCCTCAACACAGACATGCCTGTCCATCTTCCTCAAAACCATGCCCCCCATCTCTGTCTTCATCTCTTTCCTTTGTATTTCCATTATCTCCATCTGTCCATAATACCTGCCATCCCTTTAACCCATCAGTTTTCTGTCCTCTGTGCATTTTTCCCTCACCTTCCTGTCCCTCACTATTAGCTTAAAAAAACTATAAAAGGGGTTTTCTGCCCCCTTATGAAAAAAAAAATTAACATGACATTAACTAGAATTTTTCAAACTGTATTAAATAAAACAACCCTTAGTAGTCAGCTGCATCATACGTGAAGGATTTTCTGTTAAGTGAAACAATAAGAAAAATAATAAGAATGAGTTAATATCAGTGTCAAATTAATAAAATAAGCTGATCTTTTCCATTATGTTTAATGTAAACACAATCTGCTGAGTTCTACTCATATATTTCAGTAGCAGAACTGTATTAACTAACAGGGGCATCCGACCTCCAACCTAGCTGAAAAGCTGAGTAAGACGATTGAGGGACCGTGCTTCACTCAGAACTTGAAGATCAAAGATTTGACCTGAATATAAATTCAGCCACCACTACTGCTGAAGGTTACAACATTGACGGGGTTAGCAGTTAGTTCCCAAATGATTTAGTTCTTTCAACAATTCAGAGGAGACATTTTAGCCATATTTGTTAAGCGGATCTCGACCTCTTTCTACTCATAGAGCATCCAGATATGTTATCCCTTTGATCAGGAAGTTATGCAGTTATCAAATTACTTCACTGTATATTGCAAAGAAAATACTGCTTTCAAAAGCTAAACTTCAAAAGCAAAATCTGAATGTACCTCTGACATGACATATCAAACACTGGCTCATCTTGTACTTGGTAAACTACATCAGTTAAAGCTCATTAGCTAAGAACAGCAGCCTGTCTGCATCGTTGGGTTTTTAATTCAGGAATTATTAGGACTGGGACATTAACTCGTATATTTCCATCAACAGACAAAGTGTTAAAAAAGTGTTAAAAAAATGAATGAATTCAATCACGCCATGGAATGTAAACCCAAATGCAAACTGAAGCAGTGTTTAAATGAGTAAATATGCAATGCTTCAGTGCAGCCGCATGCAGCGCACAATGATCTACGAGGTACGGAGCATTCCCTTTCTCGTGATTTGCTGGTGGACTACTTTTTAGTTTGTATATCAACATTTTGCAATGTTCATATCCTGTTGCACGGTTCTAGACGGTTTTATATGAAGCTGGTACAGACGTTTCAACTGTTTCAATGCAACTGTCATAGTGTCTAGAAGTAAGACCCACATGCAGAGTGTAGAAGGAGATGAAAAAAGGTATAATAATAAACAAACTTACAGGGCTGACCAGGCACTAAATAACAGGCAGGTGTGAGACATGAGCAGGAGGTAAACAGGATCATGGAGTAAATGGACATGGAGCAGGCAGCAAACAGGAGGAACCAGTGAAGAACAATGAAAACCAGAGAGTATAAATGCTCAGGAAGGGTGGAGAATGGACCAATGAACACAGGGAGTTAATCAGAGGGGAATCAGGATGAGCTGGTGGGAGAGAATATGCAGGCAACTGAAGGAGGGTGGCTAATTGACACAAATGAGCAGATAATCCAAGGGAATAACAAAAACATCTAAGTAAACAATAGAACCAACTTAAAGAACATAAACAGGAAGGAACAGATCTACAAGGAAATACAAACTAAAACATTTAACACAGGAATCCAACAATCTAACCACAATGAATGATGAATTTATTCAACATGGAATGAACCGAAATAATAGCAACTGAGAACATGGCTGTGCAGAGGAAACAGATAGAACTCAAACTCAAACTCAAAAACCCCCAACACGGACAGATTATGATAGCAACAGTTTTTTTCTGTTTCAGCATAGTTTAAAAGGTCATACTTTATTAAATGCCAAAACAATGTTTTGGCAAAACTATGTTGATGTGCTTTTCTTTAAGGGCATGGTCTCTGAATAACAGTAATATTCTAAGTCTAAACATTAATATGCAAAATATCAAACTGGTCTCATAGTTAAAATATCTTCGTGTCACGCTGGCCAAGCATTAGAAGCAAAAGCAAACTTCTAGCAGAATTGGAGACTTTTTACGCTGCAAATGTTTATCATGCATTCAATGATTTTTTCTCATCTAAATTATTGTGTAACCTTTCGGTCACTAGCAGCTCAAAAAACTATTAAGCCACTTGGGATAATTTGCAACCGATTTAACATCCATCCATCCATCCATCCATCCATCCATATGCATGGTGAGAGGCGGGGCACATTCTGGACAGGTTGCAAATAAATCACTGCCATGTTCTCTAAATATTTAACATAATAAATTTTGAAAATGTTCTAAATGTTGACATGGTAAGTCTCCTGTGATGGCTGATGACCTTTTGGTTCCTATTAAAACTACAGATCCGGTAGCTTGCAGAGCATCCAGGAATTATGTAAAAACTTTAACGCCTTTATGTAAAACTTCTCTGGGACAAACTATATCCTCTGTATTTGCAGTTAACATGTGGAATTCCTTTCCTGCAGATCTTCAAATGAACTCTGGCTGACATCAGAGAGAACAGCAATTAAACTCAGAGTTTCATGTTTTTATTTTTTCATATATTTGCATTTCATCCTTTTTTTTGTTTTATATAACCAAATGCTATGGGCAGACATTGCATAGTTGCTTAGGCTGAAAATGTTGCAGTGTATGCTACTTGTTATTACTTAACACTTGTTCTTATATCAACAGATGGACAGTTTCATACTTGGACAGAAAAAACCTTTTGAGGAGAAACTTGTACAGATGCAAACCTGATTCCTTTTCCACCACAGACAGTCCTTTTCCTATTTACAGCAATATCCATTGATTATCTTTGGTGGTGGTGTTTTTTGTGAGCTACATGATTGTAACTGGTTTAATGCCATGCAGTGAGCCTGTAGCAAGGGTAAAACCATGTGGGTTATATGAATAAATAAATGATCCACGTCTTTTTATTTTCACGAGTATTGAGTTATAAAATAATTTGGTTAATTTTGGCTCGGGTCATCTGGGGATGTATGAAGCAAATAAGCGCACGAATGAAGCATGAACTGAAAACCAGGAAATGCCAAATATATGAAAAATGAATGTGTTTGACACAATGTTGGTCCTACTTTAGACCATGTGGTTTTGCTGATTTTGCAACATGATGTTCCTCATGCTGAGGACTTAGAGGCCAGCAGTGTTTTTTCACCTCAAACTGTAAGTAAAAGATCTCAATACGTCTTTAAGCTGCTGTCACACTGTTCCCTAGCCTGGTATGTGTGTTGGTATATTGAACAGCTGAGGTACATGAGTCTAAATGTGAGGAAATAAAATAGATTTTGTGGGAAATCCAGTTCCATCAAGCCTTTAAAGTATGCGTGTCACTTTTTATGCACTCCTGTTACAAATAGGCTGGTTATCAAAGTCCTGGTAAGTTGGTTATCAAACGGTGTCAAATGTATGTTAAGGTGATGCCTAGTAAGCATCATGGCTTCCCACAAGACTGAAATAAAAGGTAAATATGCAAATGCATGACAGTAAAATTTGGTCAGAAGGAGCTAATTTTTAATATTCCTTCTCTCCTGTACTGACCTTATAGAAAAAAAGGTCATCATAACTGCACTGTTACATTTAAGAATTCCCAGAAACCACATATACTATTTTTAAAATATTATATGCATATGTTAGCACCAAATTTAACAGACAGTGGTAGAAAAATAGTTCCAATAACTGACTGTCCGCTGGCAGAGGCAGATTAGAATTTACTAAGTGACTAAGTGCTGTAACATTTTTCAAAGATTCTTTAACCAAGTGTCATGTTTCAGTGAGCTGGGTATGTAGAACTGAAGCTCTCATGCCATAAAAAAGCAGGAAAAAACATTATTCCTGTCAGAACTTTGATTTTACCAGATTTTCAATCTACATTTGGACCTCTAAGGCCCACTCATCACACAGCTGATCTCAGAGTGTAAACTCACCACATACTCAAACACCAGTGTCAAGGTTTCCTTGGTGTGAATGATGTCATGGAGGAGCACAATGTTGGCATGCTTCAAGCCTTTCAGAAGAGACGCTGCAAACAGAGAAAAGTATTATGTGTTGTGGTAGATCATACAGCCAGATAACTGTTTTGTTATGACCATTAGCTGGAGTGTTAGAGCGCTTTAATACCTAGAGGGATTAGAGAAGGATTATAAGACACACAGAAATGCAGGCAGGATTCAGCATTGGAAGTTCCCACACTCACTTTCAACAAAATTATGATGTAAGAGGTGTTTATAATTGCCACTGAGAAGAGGTGCTGGAGATATGTTTAATTTACCCACTTGATTAGGCTTCATACTGTTGGTAAAATAAGTATTAAATAACCCAATGTCCCCCATCCCCAAACGCCCGCCGCCCCCACTGCTCCCTTTGCCCCCTGCATCATTAGCCCCCCAGCACTCGAAAAAAGAATTACACCAAGAAAAAAGAACACCATACTCCATCTTATGTACTCCATCTGATGTATATGAGCATAGGATACAAAAACTACTAACCTAACAACCTGAAACACAATGTCAGTGGATAGAAGAAACTATTCGTGTAGCCATGACAACCAGTGTCAAGTATGGAGGCAGTGGCATCGTGGTTTTATACACCTTTTTGTTCAGCAGGAGAACCCATGTTTCAGCCTCAGTATTGCTTTCTTTGTTTTGTTGCTGTATTGGTTATACGCTATCAATGAGTCCATTCAAAAAACAGTTTACAGCTAGATTTAATTTGAAAACATTCCCTAGCATGATGCTTCTATGAGAGGTAAGGAAAAAGTAACAGCAGCATGTGTCCACATGTTGCAGCTGCAGGCTGGTTTACTGCAGATTGATCAGAAGCTTTCGCCAACACCTAGACATGCAGACTGCTCCTGCAAACATTTGTGTAAGAACAGGTTGCTCTCAGGAGCTCTGTGAATTCTACTTTTACAGTACTTTCAATCATAGCTAGCTACTAGCTACTAAATATTCCACAGTTAACTGTTAGTGGTATTATAGCAAAGTGGAAGTAAACATCAGCAACCAAGTCATGAAGTGGTAGGCCACAAAAATCATGGACAGAGGTCAGTGGAGTGTGAGGCACATAGTGTATAGAGGTCATTATATACAGACCTCCAAACTTCATGTGTCGTTCAGATAAACTAAAAAACCACGTGCAGAGATCTTCAAAAGGTTTCCATGGCTGAACAGCTGCATCCAAGCCTTACATCACCAAGTACCAGGCAAAGCATCAGATCCAGTGGTGTAAAGCATGCTGGCAGTGGACTCCAGAGCAGTAAAGACCTGTTCTCTGGAGTGATGAATTATACTCTGTCTGACAGACCAGTAGATGAGTCTGAGTTTGGCAGTTGCAGGGAGAACAGTGCCTCCGTTGCTGCTTTGTGTCCTGTGTAAAGTTTGGTGGAAGGAGGATCATGGGGCGGGATGCTTTAGTAGTTGGGCTCAGCCCATTACCTTAAGTGAAAAGAACCCTAATGCTTCAGCATAAAATTTGATTTTGGACCATTTCATGCTCCTAAATCTGTCGGAACAGTTTGGTGATGCACCTTTCCTATTCCAGCATGACTGCTCACCAGTGCACAAAGCAAGGTCTATAAATACATGGATGAGGAAGGTTGGTGTGGAAGAACTTAACTGGTCTGCGCAGTATCCTACATTCATTGAACATTTTTGGGAAGAATTAGAGTGAAGACTTTAGGCCATCTTGTCCAACATCAGTGTCTGACCTCATAAATGCACATCAGGAAGAATAGTCAAAGAGTTCCATTAAAGATTCCAATACGTATATATGGAAAGCCTTTCCAAAACAGTAAAACGTATTATAGCTGCAAAAGGGATGGAATATCACTCAAACCCATATGTGTATAAAAGCAGACAAGGGCATACCTTTGGCAGTAGAGTGTAAGTATAGCAACATCATATTACATAGAACTTCTATTATTTAGTCTTTTTTAGCCTTTTTTAAGAAAAGCTATTTTCTGGGTGTGAGGAGAAGAACCTGTGGGCTTTTTTTCACAAAAATGGTGACTCTGCTGAACTAAAGTTAATGATTTATTAGTTGCAAGTTCCTTCTGTTTGAACTGGCATCAGTAGTGATTTTCAATAATTTTATAGCTAAAGACACCTACTGTATTGACTGTGAAACTGTACTGAGGAATCAAGCAGCAACGTGCCACTTACTAAGATCTAGTTCAATCATATTACAATAAAAGCAATTTGTTTTATTTGGACTAAACAGAGCAACGAAAGCTCAGTTTATATTCAGAGAACTAAGTGGGTTGCCAATGGGATTAATTTTGCAAACACTAAATTCTCTTTCAAAGGCACAAGGAGGCTTTGATGGACAGATCCTTGGAAAGCTGCCTGGTGACAGCGTCTCATGAATACATTTATCCTGCATGAGAACCTAAAGGTTGTTAAAAATAATATAAGCAGATCAAAGACAGGACTTCTTACTGCATGCAGAGGGTGAATCTGCAGCCTGATACCTCCAAGATCCTGTCACCACTTTGTAGAGACATGAGCACCACCCCTGGACATAGCCCTGATGCACACACACACACGTGCTTTTCTGCATATAGTAGTTTACATAGAGGGGCAGTGTGTAATGCTGGTCACATATCTGCACTGGGGCTTCTTACTCAGAAACTGCTGAATTAGTTCAATTTCAAAGCACCCATCTGATCTGTTTTCAGGGAGAGTTTGGCCTCTGTATGATAGAAGTGTCTCCTCGTCTACATTTCCATAACCAGCTGGGTGTGGAGGGGTTGGTTTTACTTTCAGCACGGTCAGTAAATTAAGGAACTTTTAGGGCTTCTCTGACAGCTAATAGGAGACATGAAAACACTACGGTTCTTTATCCACATTTCACAGAGAACATATAAAATAGACACTCCAAAAGGTTGAAACCCTATGTACAAATCTAATTATGCAAATAAAATAACTCACGGTTATAAAATGAATAGGGTGGTTAGTACTGTTGCCTAAAAGCTAGTTTAAGTCTTGGGGGTGGGGTGGGGGGTCTGATACAGTCATTACTGTGATTTGTTCAATTTAAGCCTAAACATATCTTTAAGGTTTTATCAATGAAGAATAAAAATTCTTACAGTAAAATTGTTTTTTAAGTAAAGTGAGAAAGACAAAGACAGTAAGAACTCCCTATTGGTAAGAAGAATCAAAAATTAAAGCTGCAAGCAGCGTTGGGGACCCTCACAGCTTAATGCCATTCCAGCTTCAGTCGCAACTACAGGCGTCGGCGATCATTCCCTCCACTCCTCCACCAAGCCCGCTGCTCGATCATACATGTCGCCACTAGGCAGTACCATTAGGGAGGTCTCAACATCACCTTTGGCCAGGCCAAGTTCTGCTCTGGCAAAACGTTTGACCAAAATCTGACCTTTCTGATGGAAACTGTTGTCACTTCCGTTTGGTGGTGAAGGATAAATGAAGACTTCCTGTAGTTTCTTGATAATGCTATCTGAAATTATTATCTGCAATTAGACAAGGTTTGAAATCCAAATACTGTTATTGAAGATTATTTACCACAGAAACCCATGACTTTGTTCTCAGTAGGTAAAGCTAAAGTAATGTCAACAATTTACCATACCAATGTCTTGAACGCCCGTCCACGATGAAGCACACGAAATTTGGTGTGGATCATATTATGTATAAAGGAGATATAGCTGTTTAAAATATTCTAGGGGGAGTAGTTGTGTAAAATCCAATGTATTCCAGTTAAGCTGTTTGTAGATTGACAGCGATCATTCATTTCCAGTTTGATGCAAATGGAATCATGCATGTGTTATTACGAGCCAACTGTATGGGAGATGTGAATTTTTGTAATGCTGCCACGCTCACACAGTCCAGCCCACACAGTTCAGAGTAGGATTTACCAATAATTTGCCAATTCCTTGTCCTGTGTCATCAGACACTGCTTGAAACTTGAGTGAGAGTGTAAAAGGAGATCCACCAGTGAAACATGTGACATCCTGTTCTAAGTAGGCGGGGCTAAAGTGATGTCAGCAAATGTCCCTGCAAATGTGCTGAGCACTGGTCTGTGATGACACACAGAAAGTTTGGTACAGCTCCGACATTGTGTGTGGAAGTTATTAAACCTTCTTCTTTTATGGCGGGAAGTCAGATGTTGAGGCTTAGCCACGCCCACACACTTAGATGCAGCAAAATCCTAATCACATAGAGCTGTTTGTAGGTTGACAAAAATCCTTCATATCCAGTTTGAAGCAAATCGCATCATGCATGTTTGATTTAGAGCAAACCATAATTCTGGCTTTCTTATCCAACTATGAACACACTCCTGAACCTTGTGGAAGATGCTTACAGAATAGTTAAAGTTGCTGTTGCTGGCACCATCAACAAACTGGACCTTTTAAATTAAGAATAGGATGTCATCAAAGTTCATGTGTAAAATTAAACAGGCAAATGCCTTTGGCAATTTAGTTTGTGTGGACTAAATTTCATATTTCTTGACAAAGTATGGCTTGGGCTGATTTTTTTGGTGCTTCTAGGGGTCGCTTTGGAGGCCACACCCACCAAAAACTTGACTGGATATCTGGGGGTTATACTAAGATCAATCATATTGAATGATAATAAATGTGGAAATTAGAGCCAACATATGGTTACGCTGTGATGTCGGATATTGCCACGCTGCCACGGCAACACCCTCCAGCAAAAAGTGTCTGTGTTTGAAACCAAGTGAGAGCAACTTGTTTTCTGTCTTCTGACACAATTTCAAGTGGATTAGGTCATAAGGGGACTTTTCCAAGTGAAAAAGTGACTACCTGTTGCCAGGGCGTGGGGCTTCATGATGTCAGTGTATGACCAAATAGTGTCGTTGGGCATCCAAAATGGATCAGTCACACAGACTTTATTATAATTTGGCTTTTCCATATGAAAGTTAGAGCATTTCAAATTTTTTGGTAGGAAGGCAAAGTTTGTGGCCTCTACCCACGCCCTTGAGATGCTCAAAAACTCACTATTTTACTAAATTTTAATCCCTCATGCCTTAAAGTGATACTGACCAAATTTGAAACCGATAGCTGAAAATCCCTAGAAGGAGTTTGTCAAAGTGTGACACATTTAAAATGTAAAAAACGCTCCACAAAGATCCTTTCAAAATGGTCAACTTCCTGTTTGCTTTTAGGTAATACCTCCAGGAAACTTTTTTTTCTTGTTTTGGAGGGTTTTGTCTATGTACCAAATTTAAAATCTCCACATTATACCAGTTGGTGTATCTCAGGTTAGAGGCACTGTGGAGCCATTGGAACCACTTTTAAATCCATTAAAATCCAAAAATTTCACTAGTGGGATAATTTTGTGCAAGGTTTGGTGAGTTTTTGAATACATTTAGTCCCTCAAAAAGCCAATTAATTTGTCAGGAGAATGATAAAAATAAGAAACATTCTAATAACAATAGGCCTTTGCAGCACTTTTGGTGCTAGGGTCTAATAGTGGGTAAAATATCTCTGATCATTCTTGACCATGTCGGTGTCAACTTTCAGTTGAGGGAAACAATGCACTCTAAAACAGTGTGAGGGAAGAGCTGGAGTCCATCGACCTAATGGCCAAAGGTTGTTTTAAGCTAATCTTTGAGAGGTCACAAGGTGTGTCTGATTCATAGTTTTAAACTGGTACCAGAATATCTTTAACTGTATGTGATACAGCACATTCACATGGGTCCCTTCAACCGTAACACTGAAATATTTTACTAGAACCCAACCATTTTAGAAGCTAAAGATGAATTGAGGTATGGGGTAATACATGACATCATGCAAAGACATAAGGTTTGCAACACTGGGTTCGTGAGAACATGACGAGACAAGATTTTAGCAATTTTGTGGTGAAAACTACCAATCCACATCTTTTTCTTTTCTCCAATAGAGTCAATGTTTCACAAATACCAAAATCTGTTTTCCAGAATATGTAATCGGTGTAGGCCAACCCAGTTCCGGTTTGACCAATCTATATATATGACATTTTTATGCTTGTCTATTTCTAATGTGGTCCTAATTTAAAATAAAACATGAAAAATGCTGCCTTCTTTTGTTTTCACAAACATAATAAAGGATTCAGGTTCCCAGCCTGAGTTTGTAATGAATCTCTGCCCAGTGTATACTAATTCAGTTCAGGTCTGATCAGTCCTCATAAATTTAGCACCAGTGGGAATCTTTGAAGCAGATGCCAGCTTTGGCATTACTATTATTCTTGCAGTTCCTACAGATTGTTCATATCTTCTCTGCATTCCTCTGTCACCACTTTATTCTGTTATTAATTGCAGATACGTCTGTTGTTAATTACTGTATCCAGTCAGAGTAACTATCTCATGGAATAAGGTTCACTTTCATTGCTAATTTATTTGTGATATTTGCACCGCCTTACAGATGCGTAGCTCTACATCTGGCCAAGGACTCTTTTGTTTGGCAGTATGTGTTTCACATTGTAAAGTCATTGTTGCGGACTGTCAACTAGAACATTGTACATTCTAAACAGCCATAGGCTTATATGTCAAAGCAACATCTAATCCAAATGCTGCAGCGGTTTAAGGTTTTATAAAACAGTGTTAACATTAAAAGCTATGAATTGTTGGGGGATTTAAGTTGTGTTGAGGTGGTAGAAATCCTTATTGGTGTGGGCACCACTTTGACTAGCTATTCACTCCTTGTGACAGCTCTAACAAATGTTCAACATTTAGAGAATCTTTTCTAATATCTATTTAGAAATTCAAGATGTTCACAAATATACAGACACACACTACTTGACTACACTTGTTCCAAAGTAGCAGATGGTTAATAAGTACTAATCTTCAAATATTCGTAGAGTATAGAGATGACTAGTCAGACTACAAATATACTTAAGTGTGTCCTAACCTGATATACCTAATGAAGTTGATTGAGGGAATACATCAGACACCATCAAACTAATAATTACAGCACATTTCCTCTTTCATTCTCACAACAATATTTTATAAACTAACGAAATACTACTCTAGGTCTACATTATTTGCTTATTGAGAAGAAAACTTGTCCATTCTAATAAGTGTGATGGTAAACTACTTTATATAAATAAAAACATTTGCCAGTTAGTTACGGATTGTTATTAATTAACAGTGGTATAAAACATATCAGGAATATCAGAAAGCTTCAAATGACATATTTTATTTCCATTAAAAACGTTAAAGTGGACATATCATGCAAAATCCACTTTAGCCCTTAAATAAATTTTTTGGTGTACTTGGAGTCTGTAGAAGAGCAGTAAAGTTAAATTTAGTCTCTCCAGGTGCTGCATAGATATCGTGATATTCTGTTTGGGTCATATTTTTCAGTCCATACAGTTGTTTCTTTTCTCTGTTATGTATTTAAACTCCTGCGTCACAGTATTTGCTGAAGAACAGCTAAACAAGGTCATGGACTTCCAGCTACCACTTTCACAAGTCCGCCATTTTTATTCCTCGCTGTGATTTTGTAGTCCAAGCTCAAGTATGCCTACGCTGCAAGTGGATTGGTCTTCATGTTCAGTTTTTGGGTGTATTAACCCACACAATTCATTACACCGTACCCCAGCATCAGAACCTCTTTGAGGTGCCTGGTTAAATTTTATGTGTCTTGGAAATGTTCCCACATCAGTGGGGAGATTCCTATTTCACCACTTCAAGGACGAGTGCCTTCTGCAACCTCCGCCAGTATCAAGAAGGATTTGCTGAAACACCTCAACTGATTAAGGGGTCAGCTCCTTCTGTCTGTGGAAACGACTGACACAGCAAAACGGTAAGCTGCAAATAGCGGTAAAATGACAACAAACTTTATTTTAGACGTGAACATATTGTGTATTGACATGACGCCCTAGCCATAGTTTTGATAGCAGTAGCATCGTGCCTTCTGCTCTCGCTCTGGGTCAGACTCAAACATGTAAGGCTGGATGGACAAGTCTTCTTTTGTTAGCATTTCTTAATCAATTTGATAGTAAAAAAATTCTGTGGTGCTAGATAATTGTATCTCTGTTATCAAACTACAAAAATGGCCGAACTGGGTGGAGTGGAACACTCTTTGACCTGGATGGGGACGGGCGTTGAGTGCCTCAACAGCATTTAAAGAGACAGCACCAAATCGAGTTGCTCTCAGACTCACTTCAGAACAGGGGTAATAGAGGAGCCTGTGGAGCTACAAGAACAAGGAGTTCAGACCAAAGCATTACAGTTCCACTTTATAAATATAAATGTGAAAAGGATTAACAAGCTCCGCCCCCTTTGTTTCCAAATTTGGCCTTGAACAGGTGCCCTTTCTAAAAGCAACAAAACCATTTATCTTAGCCGTCCTTCTACTCTACAAAAACAATTGGGACACCCTTACCCTCACAAAGGTAGGGTTAAGGGTGAAGAGGGCAGGGGTGAACTAGGATTTGTTACCTTCCCTTATGGCCGTGAAGGGCGTTCCTTCCTCCTCCTGCAGACGGATCACTTTCAGAGCCACCAGCTTCCCGTTCACCCTGGTGACCGCACAAAACACAGATTGCTATAATCTGCTAGACTTTCTTCATTATGTAAAAAAATGAGAGACCTTTTAAAATCAGCAAAGCCAGAGAACAGAGAGAATAGATAAGTCAATGAAAAGTAATTTAGCAGCAGTGGAGTGAAACTTGGGTACAAGGGCAGAGGATTATAGCTGAATGAAGCTCACCAATCAAAACTGCTGTGTTGAAGAACGACACAAAATAAGATCATTAGGAAGATTAGAGTCTGCAGAGTTTTGTACATTTATAGTATGAGACATTCTAATTAGGAAAACCTGGGAGAAAAGCATTGGAAAAAATGACCCATTCTGTGGTAACTAGAATAAAGGAAAACAACATAGTATGAGTGGGATTTTACATTAAAACCAGCCTCTGCGACTGATCGGTTTTTCATTTAATTTATTCAGTTACAACAGCGGTAGGCAAAATCAAATATATCATTGCATGCATGGCTGAAGGAAAAACAAGAGTGACTGAATTAAAAAGTGATTAATTGTGCACACAGTACTTACTTGCTCTTTCCCTTGTAAACTGTTGCATATGAGCCCTCTCCCAGCTTTTCCAGCTTTTCATATGAGTCTGCCTTTCCAAATTTAGGGCTTGTGGGCTGTGTGAAAACGGGAGAGATAAAAATTTATTATACAGGGATGAATTCAAGACAGTAGAGTAGAAAAGCCTCTGGGGGATTCAAAAAAGGCATTACAGATCTGTGAGAGATATTAAAATCTGAAGGTTCCCCACTGAATCATCAGGAAGGTGTAATGTCACTGGAGAGGGGAAGTTCTTTCAGCAAACTTTCTTAAAAGAGCGTCTCGTTCTCGTCAGCCTATAACTTTTAGACACTTTTTATTGATTGACTGCTGAGAACTGCAGCAGTAAGGAAATGAGAACTTGAGATGAACAGCTTGAAATCCAACTGGTAAATCAGAATCAGAATCAGCTTTATTGCCAAGTTTGTACATACAAACAAGGAATTTGACTCCGGTACAGTTTGCTCTCTGGGTTTTGTTTTTACAATACAGAATATACATATTTACAATGTACAATATACACATATATAAATAAATAAAAAGGTGCATTTGCAACATCTGTATGCTGTTTTTGGTATTCTATTAAATGTTCAAAAGAGAAACAGCCTGGGCGAAGAAACTGTCTCTGTGGCGGCTGGTTTTTGTGAACAGTGCTCTGCAATGGCGGCCTGAAGGTAAAACCCTGAACAATTTATGTGCAGGGTGTGTGGGCTCTGCAGAGATTTTAGCAGCTCTTTTCCTGACCCTAGACCTGTATAAGTCCTGGATGGAGGGAAGGTCAGCCCTGATGATTCTCTCTGCAGAGCTGATTATTCGTTGCAGTCTGGACCTGTCCTGTTTTGTGGATGAACCAAACCACACTGAGATGGATGAAGACAGGACAGACTGAATGATGGCAGTGTAGAAGATGACCAGCAGCTCCTGTGGAAGGTTGAACTTCTTGAGTTGCCTCAGGAAGTACAGTCTCTGCTGGGCCTTCTTTTGAACAGTGTCTATGTGAAGACCATCTCAGGTCCTCAGAGATGGTGGTTCTTAGGAACCTGAAGTGGTCCACAGCCGATACAGTGTTGTTGAGGATGGTGAGGGGGGTGTATGGGGGTGGTGTTTTCCGAAAGTCCACCACCATTTCCACAGTCTTGAGTGGGTTTAGTTCCAGGCAGTTCTGACTACACCAGTGTATCAGGCAATCCACCTCCTGTCTGTATGCAGACTCATCACCGTCCTGGATCAGTCCAATGACAGTGGTGTCATCTGCAAACTTCAGGAGTTTCACGGACGAGTCCGCTGAGGTGCAGTCATTTGTGTACAGGGAGAAGAGGAGTGGGGATAGAACACACCCCTGGGGGGCACCAGTACTTATTGATCTGGTTCGGGAGAAGATGCTCCCCAGTCTCACCTGCTGCTGTCGGTCTGTCAGGAAGCTGTTGATCCACTGACAGGTGGAGGCTGGGATGTTGAGCTGGGTGAGTTTCTGGTGGAGGATGTCTGGTATGATGGTGTTGAAGGCCGAGCTGAAGTCTACCAACAGGATCCTGGCGTACGTCCCTGGACAGTCGAGGTGTTACAGGATGAAGTTGCTCGGTAAGCAAACTGCAGGGCGTCCAGTAGAGGGCCTGTGATGTCTTTCAGGTGCTTCAACACCAGCCACTCAAAGGATTTCATGACCACAGACGTCAGGGCTACAGGCCTGTAGTCATTTAATCCTAGGATGGTGGGTTTCTTGGGCACCGGGATGATGGTGGATCGTTTGAGGCAGGAGGGGACATCACACTTCTCCAGTGACTTGTTGAAGATCCGGGTGAAGATCAGGGCAAGTTGATTTGCAAAGGCTTTCAGGCAGGATGGGGAGACGTTATCAGGTCCTCCAGCTTTCTTTGTTTTCATGCGCTGAAAGAGCCTATTTACATCTTCTCAGAGATCTTTAGTGCAGGCAGAGGATCTGAAGGTAGGGGGTTGGTTGCTTTACTGGTCGAACTTGTTCCTGAATGGGATGTGGACGAGATGGTTTCAGGTGTGAACGGCTTCCTGTCATGTCTGCAGTAGAAGCCATCCAGACGGTTGGCCAGGCGAGGATTCTGTTCAGGATGGGTGGGGGGGCTCCTGTAGGCAGTCAGGTTTCTCAGACCAGTCCATACAGCCGAAGTGTCACCAGTAGAAAGGCTGTTTTTCAGCTTCTCACTGGAGCTTCTCTTGGCTGCTTTGATCTCCTTTGTTAGTCTGTTCCTGG
Source organism: Crenichthys baileyi (assembly GCA_036173005.1). Classification (NCBI taxonomy): domain Eukaryota; kingdom Metazoa; phylum Chordata; class Actinopteri; order Cyprinodontiformes; family Goodeidae; genus Crenichthys; species Crenichthys baileyi. Next base: position 24,853 of record JAHHUM010000772.1, on the reverse strand, counting down.
CCTGCCTGTACCACGCCCAATCTCCACTGCTGTGAGCTTCTTCCTTGTCCCTGCGCAGATTCCTGAGGTGTGGAGTAAACCATGGCTTGTTGTTCCCAAAGGTGCAGAAGGTCTTGGTCTGCACACACATGTCCTCACAGAAACTGATGTATGATGTCACCACATCAGTTGGTTCGTTTAAATCAGTGGCTGAGGTTTCAAAAACAGTCCAGTATGTGCATTCAAAGCAGGCCTGTAGCATCTGCTTCGATTCCTCAGTCCACTTCTTAACAGTGTGAAGCACGGGTTTGGAAGCTCTTAGTCTCCGTCTGTAGGCTGGGATGAGGTGGATAAGGCAATGATCCGAGAAACCCAGAGCAGCCCTGGTAACAGCATGGTATGAGTCCTTTAAAGCTGTGTAACAGTGGTCCAGTGTGTTTTTGTCTCTGGTGGGACACTTAATATGCTGTCTGTATTTGGGGAGCTCATTAGAGAGGTTTGCGCTGTTAAAATCTCCCAGTATTATGATGAAAGAGTCAGGGTGTTTTTTCTCCACGTCTGTAATCAGCTCATCAAGATGTTTTTCTGCGGCAGAAGTGCAGCCATGCGGAGGAAAATATGAGCCGATTATTATAAACGAGGAAAACTCTCTCGGTGAATAAAACGGTTTACAGATTATGGAAAATGACTCCAGATCCGGACTACATGTCTCTTCCCCAATAGCTCCGTGCGGCGATCCACTCTGAACAGCTCGGCAACAGCAGTGCGCGGTCCGGGATGTTGTCACTCAGCCATGTCTCGGTGAAGCAGAGAACCGCTGATCCGCAGAGGTCCGTGTTTTTACCGGTGAGAAGAAGCAGCTCGTCCATCTTGTTGCTTAGAGAGCGGACATTTGCCAGATGGATTGAAGGCAGTGGTGTACGAAGTCCTCTTTTGTGGAGCTTTACCAGCGCTCCAGCACGCTTATCCCTCCGACGCTTTCAGCGCAGTATCCCATACAGAACCGCAGCTCCGCTTGCCAGGAGATCGCTGAACCTCGGATCGGTGAAAGATGGTGAAAAAATCCCAAGAGAGGACTCTCTGATGTTGAGAAGTTCCTCTCTACTGAATGAGACCACAGAATTGTGGCCCGAGACCACAGTACTGTGGCTCGAAAAACATAAAAACACACAAAATACACAAACAAAGAGAGCGAAGCTCCGAGGCTGCCATCGTCGGCGCCATCTTGGCATCATCATAAATAAGCCGATGCAAGCAGAATCTAAACTTTCAAATATACTCACTGACAAAAACAGTAAATAACCAGTTAAGCATCTAGAAGGAATGAACTTACTTGGATACAATTTGATGCGGACCAGTTATGGGTAAGTCCATTGTTAAATTTAAGAACCTGGCATATCTACAATAGACACCAGAGGGTGTAAGTGGAACCAAACACCCACACAGACACAACACTAATTTTGGGTTTTAAAGTTTGGGTGAAACATTTAAGGCTTTGAAGACAATAAACACAGTTTTCAAATGAACTTGGAATGTAACAGGCAGCCATTGTCCTATCTTAGTCACTGTAATAAGTCAGTGTTTTGAACCTAGAGGATGTAAATGAGAATGCCTGCACTGGTAGCTATTTAAGATGATTTGGAGTAGTCTTGGTACTAAGAGTGTTTAGGTGAGTGGATGTAGAGGCCAGTTAATTGGTGCAGCACTGGGGAACATACATTCTAAGATCAAAGACCAGGGACATCTATGACATTTTTAGGAACCCTCACTAAGATCCTTGAACTTAGTTTGAGAACTTCTGGCATGGATTCTCTGCTGAAGCGTCAATCAAGTTGCTATTTCTGATCGTGTCCTGTCCGGCAGAGTAGCACCCAGAACTGTTACTGAGTGACAAGAAGAAGCCCAGCAGATTTATTTTCACAAGTAGAGCATTACGGCTCTCGCTTTACATATTGCAGACATGGAGGAGATCAGAGCCACAGACATCCAAAGGCCCTCCAGAGCATAGGAGCCCCCACCAAGCCCCCCGCATAAACACAAACACACAATATCACCGCCACTGCAACGTCAGTCTAGAACCACCAACCAGCTACGCTCCACCGTCACCACACGGTCAATCCAAATGCCGCGACTCCATATCCTAAAGGGCACAAAACCCCCACCACACACGCTGCAACCCCTCTGCGACACCCCCCAACCTGTCTCACTGACACACACCCCTATTGGACGCAAAGATAAGCGGAGGAGCACACCGCAGAGCGCTCCCAACCACCGGGCCTAAACCAGCAACTCCACCAACCCCACACCACGAACGCTGAGGCATCTAGGAATGTCAGCTGTGCACACACCCACCCCGACAGAGAGCACGGCCCTACCCCAACAAAAAGAGCCAACCAGCTGGCAAAGCGTAACACCCGCAACACGAATACAACGCCCAACGGAGGGGAATATGACCAACATGCCCAAACACCTCTAGACCCATGGCACAGGACCAATAGAGGCAACATTCCTACACCCTCTACACTGCAGACTTCTCCATCAACTCCGCTCGCTGCCATCTTCAGAAGGTCTCTGCTGTAGTTGATCTCATTACAGGTGAGGACGACACAGAGTACAGACAGAGGACACAGAACTTTGTGGCCTGGGACCAGCAGAACCACCTCCCAATAAATGCGGGGAAAATGAAGGACCTGGTGGTGGATTTCCGCAGGCACAGACCCACTACACTGACACCGTTGAACATCTATGGGACTGACATTGAGATAGTGGACTCTTATAAGTACATAGAACAATAAACTGGATGGGGGTCACAACACTAATGCTCTTTACAGCAAGGGTCAAAGCAGACTCTAAACTGCTAAGGAGACTGAGATCTTAGTGCAAGGGGCGCTTGTTAAGACCTTTTTTGACTTTCTGGTGGCATCAGCCATCTTCTATGGTGTAGTATGTTGGGGCAGTAGCTTATCTACAGCTGAGAGGAAGTGGTTAGATAAGCTCATCAGGAAGGCCAGCTCTGTCCTAGGATGCCCCTTGGACCCAGTGCAGATGGTGGGAGACAGACGAATTCTAGTAAAAAACAAATATTGCTGTTGTACAATGTCTCTGACCCCAAGCATGAAGCTGTTGCAGAGCTGGAGAGCTCCTTCAGTGAAAGAAAGCTGGATCCTAGGTGCATGAAGGAGCGTTATCACAGGTCCTTCCTCCCAGTGGTGATTAGACTTTATAACCATCACATCTCCCATCAAACTCATTGTCTTGATATCCCTGCTGTTAGTCACAGTTTTTCCATTTTTTTGTAAATTGTATTTTGTTTTCTCTTGCACAAACACAAATGCGTTTTTTTAAATTTTCTAATCACTCCACTGTTGCACATTTTATTTAATCTGAGTATGCATTTTTTAATAACTATAGTATTTCTTTTTCTTATGTTGCATTTTTTCCTTTACTGTACAGTCTACTCTTTCATTTTGATTTTTATAATTCTGTGAGTACCTGTATGCTTCCACTTGTTTTTTATGTTGCTGCTGACGCACCTGTATTTCCCCACAGTGGGACAATAAAATATATTTCTAGTCTATTCTTATCTATTCTAGTAGTGTGTATACTTGACATGAGAGACTTGCAGCACTCATGTGGCAGAATTATTCAACATGTCCAAAGAAATCTGTGGCATTCTGGCTTGCTTGGGGATGAAATTTGTTTGCTACAGTGTCAAATGTGCTTGGAAAGGGATGTGAGATCCTGTGACATCATGTTTTGAAAGACATCTGAAAAAAGGCTGATCTGCAATAGTATGGCAGGGATGTTGGGAACAACACAGAGATGTATGTAACATCCTGTCACAATAATAAGTGTCTGTCCTGCAATTTAATGGCTTATGAAGATATGAAGCTTTAGGCAATTAATGTTAAAGCCTGAGGAGGTTTCTATGCATCAGATAGAGCAGCATTCACAGTCTGATCCACTGCAATCACAACAAGCATTCAGGGATGTCATTTGAATATACTCAAAATATATAAAATAGGGGAACATCACAAGCAGCATGTCATGTGATTTTTTTTTTACATAATTTACATATTTTTTTTTCTGTTTAGCCTCATGTAAAATGCATTGTTAGACATCTTAACATTATGGCCAGGTAAGAAATGATGTGGCAGCAGCTTAAGGAAATAAAAAACTCTTGTACGGAATAAAGAGCTGCTGATCCTGTTGAAAACTGAAACCAGTTCCTCTGAATACCGTAATTGGGTTTTTAAATGACACCAAGGCAAAACAGGAGAGACAGCTGAAGGCTGTGTAAACAGGATGTTGAAATTATTTCTTGTCAAAATAGAAATAGTTTGGATATGATCCTAGCAAAAGAAGAAGGTTGTGTGGTGTTTGTGGAGAGGTTTGTTGTTCTTTTATTCCCAACAATTACAGCACCTGATGGATCTCTAACGAAGGCCCTAAATGAATCGCAATCATTATCCATTGAATTAAAATCACACTCAGGAATCGATGAACAATTCACAAAAAAATGTTTGAGAAGTGGTTTAGAAAATGGGGAAACCTACTGGTGAGTATATTCACTTCATTGACTGTTGTGGTGATCGCAGGTTGTGTTTGCTGTTGTGCAACGTGTATTCCAGCTCTCATCCTATTTTCTATTTGCGATGTTTTAATCATTTAAATTTCAGACACACATCAGCATGTGTCTGTTTTATGGGAAACAGGGGGGGTGCACACACTGAAACAAAAAAAAATTTTTTAAAAAAAAAAAAAAACCCAAAAAAAAAAAAAAAAAAAAAAAAAAAAAAAAAAAAAAAACCGTCTGAAATCTGCAATCAGTTTAATCAAAAGGGTTTTCATTAAAAAGCAGGATTTGGGCAGCGTTCCAGTCTAGTGCTCCATGGAAAAGCAAATAATGATTGATTTTACTAACATGGGAGCAGAACACAAAACTGAAGGAAAAGGTTCCTTCTAAAAAGGGAAAGACCAGGAAATCACACCATGGGAGTGCCTGAAATCATGAGATCTGACGATGGCACTCATTTTCTCCAGTAAAGATCCAGGGGAAGTTGAAAGATGAATGGGAGTAAAACGTTAACTGCAGCAGGTTTTCAAACCAGCATCTCATGGGTTAGTATGGAGAGCTAACAGAACTATGTATAGAAAAAGAAAAAAAAAAGGGGGCCCGCCGTCTGACCTGATATCCTTTAGTGATTTCTGTGACTTAATGAATAATGTTGATATTAAAGGAATCAGAATATTTGATTTAATGGTATGAATGATGTACAGATAATCAGATAAAGTTAATGACAGATTGATTAAACGAAATTAGTTAAACACATGTCATGAATGAAAGTATTAATAGGACCTCACAGGTTATTTTTAGTTATGTGTTCACCTCTCCATAGGTTGATTTTTAGGACATGTGTTGGGTAATAAATGGAGACTGCTTTAAAGTGAAAGGTTTTCTAATTGTGCTAAACTGGTACATTGTTTTTGATAATGATGAAATATTTTTGACTAAGATCCATTTGATTAAACCACTATGTGGCCTGCTTTAATGATGATAATAATAGCAGTTGATAATTACCTACAATTGGGCGTAATCTGCCCGGTATGAACATATGATTCTATATTCCATGTTAAGACTCACCTTTCAGGTAGCTGAACCTGCCAAAAGGACGCTTTGGGGATGTCGCTCAGGGGGCAGAGAAGATGGACGAAGACAATCAACACTTAGGGTCGACATTAACTGATTCACATGATGTTAGACAGGATTTTCTGCTGTGCTTCAGGCTGTTGTTCTCTCTCTATTTTCTCTAAATCAACACATACAGGTTTGATGGGTTAGACTTGTCTCCACTAGGTTTATCAACTGTTGCTTAGACACAACCAGGGGTCTACTGGAGAAATGGCGTTCCTTCTAGTGGGGGGGAGGAACCACGTGACAGCTGGAAGGAGATTCCCTGGTCATATATAGGTTTAACACACACATACAGGGTTGAATGATTGTTTCGGGGGGTGGGTACCCAGTTTCAGGTGGTCCACTACCCAGTGCCTAGGGGGTTCACTGATCTAAATTAGTGAGGTGCCTTTAAATGACACCTCATCAGGGGGTTTAGGAAAAACTTTTTATTAATATTCTCATAGCTTTTTTTTTTTTCCCTTTTAACTATAGTGAGTAAAGTATAAGTTCTAATGTTTCCCTTCTGTTACAATAGGATAAGAATGCTCATAAAACAAAAACAGAAAGGACAGATGACCCAAGGATTGTCAAAAAATGACCTGAAGCTGGGGAGGGGGGTGATAGTGGAGCAGCTGGTATTACTGGTTTGATTGAAAGTAACAGAAAACCTTTAGATTAAGGATGGCCCCCCGCTACTACACAATCTAACAGATAGACCCCTGATGACACATAGCCCTACTGATAATCACTGAGGGAGACCACACCCTTGCATTGGATTGCCAGATAAAAAACTGTATGTCTTCTATCGGGGCTTTTCTGCTAAAAAGACGGCGACGGTCCGAGACGGGAAGCCTCAGCGCTGATCTCTGTAATCATTCCCTGCCTTAAAAGAGCTAAATTTAGAAACTGGTTGAGAGTCGTTCCTTTAAGAGTCTTTAGATAGAGTGTGTGATCGCTTCATGGGGACCAAAAGCCCGGAGGAGCTCCGAGGCGTCTGACCGCCAGCAGGGGGCGGTAGCCTCGGAACAACTGAGCTTCTGGCAAGCGGAGCGGCGGCACTCTACAGGATACTGCGCCGGAGGCGTCGGAGGGGACAGCGTGCTGGCGCCCTGGTAAAGCTCTGCAAAAGAGGACTTCGTACACCACTGCCTTCAATACATCTGGCAAATGTCCGCTCTCTAAGCAACAAGATGGACGAGCTACTTCTTCTCTCCGGTAAAAACTCGGACCTCCGCAGATCAGCGGTTCTCTGCTTCACCGAGACATGGCTGAGTGAAAACATCCTGGACCGCGCACTGCTGATACCGGACTTCCAGCTGCTCAGAGCGGATCGCAGCGCGGAGCTATCAGGGAAGAAGCGAGGAGGCGGAATCTGCTTTTATATAAACGAAGCTTGGTGCAGAGACATAAAAGTGCTGGGGAAAACATGTAGTCCGGATCTGGAGTCATTTTCCATAATCTGTAAACCGTTTTACTCACCGAGAGAGTTTTCCTCGTTTATAATAATCGGCTCATATTTTCCTCCGCATGGCTGCACTTCTGCCGCGGAAAAACATCTTGCTGAGCTGATTACAGACGTGGAGAAAAAACACCCTGACTCTTTCATTATAATACTGGGAGATTTTAACAACGCAGATCTCTCTAATGAGCTCCCAAAATACAGACAGCATATTAAGTGTCCCACCAGAGACAAAACACACTGGACCACTGTTACACAGCTTTAAGGACTCATATCATGCTGTTACCAGGGCTGCTCTGGGACTTTCGGATCATTGCCTTATCCACCTCATCCCAAACTTACAGACAGAAACTAAGAGCTTCCAAACCCGTGGTTCACACTGTTAAAAGTGGACTGAGGAATCGAAGCAGATGCTACAGGTCTGCTTTGAATGCACAGACTGGACTGTTTTTGAAACCCCCAGCCACGGATTTAAAACGAACTAACTGATGTGGTGACATCATACATCAGTTTCTGTGAGAACATGTGTGTGCAGACCAAGACCTTCTGCACCTTTGGGAACAACAAGCCATGGTTTACTCCACATCTCAGGAATCTGCGCAGGGACAAGGAAGAAGCTCACAGCAGTGGAGATTGGGCGCGGTACAGGCAGGCCAGGAACAGACTAACAAAGGAGATCAACGCAGCCAAGAGAAGCTCCAGTGAGAAGCTGAAAAACAGCCTTTCTACTGGTGACACTTCGGCTGTATGGACTGGTCTGAGAAACCTGACTGCCTACAGAAGCCCCACCACCCTTCCTGAACAAAGTCCTCGCCTGGCCAACCGTCTGAATGGCTTCTACTGCAGACATGACAAGAAGCCTTTCACACCTCAAACCAACTCCTCCACATCCCATTCAGGAACACTTTCCTTCCATAAAGCAACCAACCCCCTACCTTCAGATCCTCTGCCTGCACTAAAGATCTCTGAGGAAGATGTAAACAGGCTCTTTCAGCGCATGAAAACAAAGAAAGCTGGAGGACCTGATAACGTCTCCCCCATCATGCCTGAAAGCCTGTTTCAAATCAACTCGCTCCAATCTTCACCCGGATCTTCAACAAGTCACTGAGAAGTGTGAGGTCCCCTCCTGCCTCAAACGATCCCCCATCATCCCCAGTGCCCAAGAAACCCACCATCCTAGGATTAAATGACTACAGGCCTGTAGCCCTGACGTCTGTGGTCATGAAATCCTTTGAGCGGCTGGTGTTGAAGCACCTGAAAGACATCACAGGCCCCCTACTGGACGCCCTGCAGTTTGCTTACCGAGCAAACAGGTCGGCAGATGATGCTGTTAACTTAGGTCTACACTTCATCCTGCAACACCTCGACCGCTCAGGGACCTAACGCCAGGATCTTGTTTTGTAGACTTCAGCTCGGCCTTCAACACCATCATACCAGACATCCTCCACCAGAAAGCTCACCCAGCTCAACGTCCCAGCCTCACCTGTCAGTGGATCAACAGCTTCCTGACAGACCGACAGCAGCAGGTGAGACTGAGGAGCATCTTCTCCCGAACCAGATCAATAAGTACTGGTCCCCCCCAGGGGTGTGTTCTATCCCCCACTCCTCTTCTTCCCTGTACACAAATGACTTGCACCTCATCGGACTCGTCCGTGAAACTCCTGAAGTTTGCAGATGAAAACCACTGTCATTGGACTGATCCAGGACGGTGATGAGTCTGCATACAGACAGGAGGTGGATCGCCTGATACACTGGTGTAGTCAGAACTGCCTGGAGCTTAAACCCACTCAAGACTGTGGAGATGGTAGTGGACTTTCGGAAAACACCACCTCCATACACCCCCCTCACCATCCTCAACAACAACGTGTCGGCTGTGGATCACTTCAGGTTCTTAGGAACCACCATCTCTGAGGACCTGAGATGGTTTTCACACATAGACACTGTTCGGAAAGAAGGCCCAGCAGAGACTGTACTTCCTGAGGCAACTCAAGAAGTACACCTTCCACAGGAGCTGCTGGTCTTCTTCTACACTGCCATCATTCAGTCTGTCCTGTCTTCATCCATCTCAGTGTGGTTTGGTTCATCCACCAAACAGGACAGGTCCCCGACTGCAACAAATAATCAGGACTGCAGAGAGAATCATCAGGGGGGTGACCTTCCCTCCATCCAGGACTTATACACGGTCAAGGGTCAGGGAAAAAAGCTGCTAAAATCTCTGCAGACCCCACACACCCTGCACATAAACTGTTTAGAGTTCTGCCTTCAGGCCGACGCTACAGAGCGCTGTTCACTAAAACCAGCCGCCACAGAGACAGTTTCTTCCCCCAGGCTGTTTCTCTGTTGAACATTCAATAAAATACAAAACAACAGCATACAGATGTTGCAAATGCACCTTTTTATTTATTTATATATGTGTATATTTGTACATTTGTAGATTGTAAATATGTATATTCTGTAATGCAAAAACAAAAACCAAAGAGCAAAGTGTACCGGAGTCAAATTCCTTGTTTGTATGTACAAACTTGGCAATAAAGCTGATTCTGATTCTGTTTCAGTCCAGCATCACTAAATGGTACCAAGCATGTCTTTTTACATTTGAAGTAATGCCATACTTCAGATTTATGTCAACTAAACTGATGAACTGGGCCAGCAGAACATTAATCAGAGAACCAGCCAAGAGGCCCATGGTAACTCTGGAGGAGCTACAGAGATCCATGGTGGATGTGAGAGAATCTGACTCTGAGTGCAGTTTGCCACAAACCATGTAGAGCACACAGCAACATTTGAAAGAAGGCGATCTGGTCAGATGAGACCAGAACTGAACTTTGTGGCCCACATGAAGAACCATATGTGTGGATAAAATCTAGGTGATCACCCTGAACCATTTCCATGGTGACACATGGTTCCAACCACTGAGACGGGAATCCTGACCAACCACCACATCCTTGTGTTTCAATAAACTCTTTTAAATCCAAACTTGCCTCTGAACTTGTGCAGCTCTAGAGTCAGCAGAAAATGAAGATGACATTTACGTGTTTCTGTATTTTACCCACTATGTTTATCTCTTACTCGCAGCACTGAAAAACTTTTTCACCATAAAGGTGAAGCAGGATGTAGTCTTTGCCTCACCGGGTCCGTCTGGACCACAAACATAAAGGAGGAATCATCTCATCAGGGCGGAGACTGAGATGACAGATCTGCTGCTGTGAATAATGACGACCAAGGTTAACAAACTGTAACAGTCCAGAGGAGCAGAACGGAACAGAAAGAAATCAATCAGCAGCTGGATCATGCGTAATGACGCAGCGCAGCCTCTGGATTGGGTCACTGTTCCTCCCGCACCCCATCCAGGAGCCTCAGGATCAGTGGAGCTGAATCTGGTCCAGATCTCAGAGATCAGGATGGAGGCTCCTGGACACGACGTCAGCTCCTCTGTTCAGGACGCCCAGGATGGACACTGCTCTGATGGAGAGAAGATTTGTGTGCGCCCAGCATAGTAGGGCAAATATACACAATAAATATAGAAAATAACGACACAAAGATCATCTAAATAAATAAACCAGCAGGGATGGATAATATGTATCCACCTTGGTAGATGGCTGCATTGACTGTGGACTTTAGAAAACACACTGGACCAGAACCAGCAGATGACATAGTACCACAAACCATCACTGACTGTAGAAACTTCACACTGGACTTCAAGCAACATGGATTCTGTTCCTCTCCTCTCTTCCTCCAGACTCTGTGACCTTGATTTCTAAATGAAATGAAAAATTCACTTTTATCTGAAAACAGAACTTTGGATCATTGAGCATCAGTTCAGTTCCTTTTCTCCTTAGCCCAGGTAAAACGCTTGTAGCTCATGTGCATTATTATCTGTGCGTTTTGGCTCTTGAGGAACTGACTCCAGCCTCAGTCTCCTCCTTTTGAAACTCCCCCAAATACTTGAACAGATTTTGCTTGACAATCCTCAAGGCTGCGGTTCTCCCTGTTGCATCTTTTCCTACCACACTTCTTCCATCCACTCAATTTTCTGTATGCTTGGATAAAGAACAACCAGCTTCTTTAGCAATGACCTTTTGTGGCTTATCCCCCTTGTGAGGGGGCGACTGTGGCTCAGTGAGAAGAGTGGTCGTCAATCAGAGGGTTGAGAGTTCGATTCCAGCTTCTTCCTGCCACATGTCGATGTACCCCTGGGCAAGGCACTTAACCTCAAATTGCCGATGTGAATGTGTGCGCGTTAGTGAGTACATCTGGGTGAATGTGACTCTAGTGTAAAGCGCTTTGAGTAGTCGGTATGACTGGAAAGGCACTATATAAGTTCAGTCCATTTACCATTGTGAAGGGTGTCGATGACCATGTCTTCTGGACATCTGTCCAGTCAGTGTTATTCCCCACTGAATAGGGGGGAGGAAATCAGTGTGAGAAAACAGCGACTTCTCAGGTCTCAGTGTTTAATCAATGAGACGCCTAGCCCAGGCTCCCCCTAGTGGTTACAAAAACCGAATGTACCACATCTATGTCAGCTTTCAAAATAAAATGATACAACAGAGGTAGCCACTGGTAAAGATCCTTTTTCTAAGAAAAAACAATAAACAACTGTATTATAATAAGAGAATGTATTTCAGCTTGTGCTGTTTTTTTAAACTATTATACACACCCTCTGGAAATTAGATGTCGTCCCAACATCTTAACCCAGGAACAACAGTGATGGTACATAAGAACTGTATACAGCATTACTGAACCTTTTCTAGCCCATTGAACCAAAGTTACAGAATTAGAGGAGTTACCATTAGCGCTGTATTCATATGTATGGTTTTACTTTTATCCCGATTTCAAATCATGACTATTATTCATCTACACGTGTCATCAACAGTCTTTAGATCAGCTGTTACTCTTTCTTCATTTTTCTCACTTTCAGATAGGTACTCAGAATACTTTATCACGATGATTACAGTATTGCCAATCCATTTCTTCAACTCATTTCAAGACATCACTGCAATATTATTATTACGTTACTCAACCTCTTTCTCTGTTATTCAACAGTCCATAGAGTTCAAATACCTTCTGTTAATGAAACAGTTCATAAGGTATCAAAAGGTAATGGAGTTCTTGAAGAAGTTCAGTACTTGGGCCAATTCTCTTTACTATATATATGCTTCCAATTGGTAAAATTATCAGGCAGCATAGAATAAATTTTCACTGTTACGCTGATGATACTCAGCTTTACTTATCCATAAATCCTGATGAACCCAACCAGTTAGATAGACTACAAGCATGTCTTGAAGACATAAAAACTTGGATGACTTTAAATTTTCTGCTTCTAAATTCAGACAAGACAGAAGTTGACGTCTTTGGACCGGAGTCTTTAAAAAAGAAACTGCTTAGTCAATCACTTAACCTGGATGGCATTAACTTGACCTCCGATAATAAAGTAAAAAAACCTTGGTGTTATTTTTGACCAGGACATGTCATTTAAATCCATATTAAAAAGGTTTCCAGGATTTCCTTCTTTCACCTCCGGAACATTTTCCAAAATTAGAAATATCCTGTCCAGGATTGACGCTGAAAAACTAGTCCATGCATTTGTTACTTCAAGGCTGGACTATTGTAATTCTTTACTATCTGGATGTCCAAAAATGCAGTTAAAAGCCTTCAGCTGATTCTAAAATGCTGCAGCAAGAGTTCTGAGGAAAATTAAAAAGAGAGATCATATTTCCCCTACTTTAGCTTCCCTTCATTGGCTCCCTGTTAAATCCAGAATAGAATTTAAAATTCTCCTCCTCACATATAAAGCCCTTAATGATCTAGCTCCATCATACATCAGAGATCTGATTGTTCCATATGTTCCTAACAGAGCACTTCGTTCTCAGACTGCAGATTTACTGGTGGTTCCTAGAGTCTCTAGAAGTAGAATGGGAGGCAGATCCTTTAGTTATCAGGCTCCTCTCCTGTGGAACCAGCTCCCAGTTTTAGTCCGTGAGGCGGACACCCGGTCTACTTTTAAGGCTAGGCTTAAAACATTCCTTTTTGATAAAGCTTATAGTTAGAGTGGCTTAGGTTATCCTGAGCTATCTCTGTAGTTATGCTGCTATAGGCTTAGGCTGCTGGAGGACATAATGACCACTTTCACCCTCTTCGCTACTTTCTCACGCTACTCTTCAATTTTGTATTATTTGCTGTTATTTCAGCTTTTAACTTTGTTCTCTCTCTTTTCTCTTCCTAGAAGCTACACCTGGCCTGACTGTGTCTACCTGTGACACCTTCCTGGAGAGGGGAATCCTCCAAGCTTCTGCTGGCAACAACTTAATGCTCACCCTCTACCGATGATCCACATGGCCCTGTCTTTCAGTGTTTAACCCTTTCTCTCTCCTACACATGGCTACTGACTGAGCTTCTACTGTAACTAACTCTATGTGCTCTCTTCAGACTCTAAACTTGAAAACTGACTCAGAGTTTATCTGTTCCTTCTTTCTAGGTGAAACGACTAAAGGAGCTACATCCATTAACATTTACCTTTTCCTTCCCATAGAAAGGACTCCTGGATCAGTGCTTCTTTGTTCTCTTTGTGTCTCTGCTCTGTTCTCTCTAACCCCCAGTCGGTCGTGGCAGATGGCCGCTCACACTGAGCCTGGTTCTGGTTCTGCTGGAGGTTTCTTCCTGTTAAAAGGGAGTTTTTCCTCTCCACTGTCGCTACATGCATGCTCAATATGAGGGATTGCTGCAAAGTCAACGCCAGTGACTGTCCACTGTCTCTACATGCTCATCCAGGAGGAGTGAATGCTGCAAGTCACTGACTGGATGCAATCTGCTGGGTTTCCTTAGATAGAAAAACTTTTTATCCAATTTGAATAAATAACTGAATCTGGCTGCATTGTTCAATGGTTAGGATTAATTGGAATGTATGAACCTGACTTTTGTGAAGTGCCTTGAGACGACATGTGTGGTGAATTGGCGCTATATAAATAAACTGAATTGAATTGAAATAGTCATTACTGTGCCTTCAAAGCCATTTAGTTAATGTAAGTGTATATGAATACCGCATTCTAACAGTCACTGATGCATAGTGAAATGTATTATGTGTTTCCCATGTGTTCCACATTTCAATATAGTGGATGAGGAGAAGAGCAAGTGAAGATGTTGGGGTACCTCCAAGGAATCTCTGCTGCTGGAAGTCCATATGGGAGGTACTGCCTGCACTGGTAAACTGGTGAAGAGATACTGCAACAGTAAGCCTTACCCAGTCCCTCCTGGGCCGTTGTGGTGTCTGGTCCAGCATGATGTGGTCAGATGCTGGGGAATCATCACTTAAAGTGGCAGCATTGGGAGGTGTAGCTTCCTGTTGGTCTGGTGTCACTGTTTGGTCTGCTCTTTCATACTGAATGTGTTGATATCCTTCTTTTTGCAGCGCCGGTTGCTTCTTTTCGGCTCTCGGTGGGGGAGGACGCTTTTCTCTGTCTCCCGCACCCCTCCCATATCTGCCCTGCTTCAGCTCTGTGTCTTGTCTTCTGGAACCTCTTTTTGCATAGCTTCAAAAATTCTGAGTTATGGATTTGGTCAGCTGGTCTCTCAATGCAATTGATCAAATTTTCTCGAGGAGAAGACAGGGTGTGGGGGAACCCTCTTGTCCAGACGGGACGTTTTTCTCTGGATACAAAATGGACTCCTGGGAGAAGTGGAGGATTGTGTGTTTGTCGATAATGTCAGTCGAGGATGTGGAAGATATGTATATAATTGGATGTCTGATATCAGGATTTCTGCTTTTTGGAGTCAGCGGTTACCTGGCATATCGAGAAATTCGGAGAATGTCAGCAGCTGTTCTGCCCATTGTAAGACTGCCATGTGTGACGGGATTTTCAGAGCGATCAGCACTCAGACTGAGATGTTACATGAGCTGAATCGCAGACTGGATGTGATCCTTACACAGGATCGCAGGCAGGTTGCGGTTCCTGGACTCAGGGGTGAAATGGGATAAATCTTGGAGAAAGTTGTTCGTTCGGATCTGGCGAAAGACCAGGAATTTGGCTGTTTGGATTCGCCATTGAGAAGCACCAGCGAGACTCTCAAGGCTGACGGAAAATTAAGAGTCAGCCTAACCCAAATAATTGTTGTTTTTCTGAATCTGGCTCCCCTGCACGGCCTTGATCTTCAACTTCTCCTGGAAGTTATGTAAACATGACGCTCTGCTCCCTCTGCCCCCTCCCTTCCCTGAGGACATCAGTGGACCTGCTCAGAACTGTGAGGTCGGTTGATGAACCTTCCATCGTATCATCAAGGACAATGGCCTCTGTGGCAGTGCTTCATGGACTTACTTGCACACACTCACTTGCACACACACGCATGCTCAAGATAAACGTATGCACCCCCCTCACACCGCCTTCACCGATCCCGGCATGATGTTGTTTTCTATACGTGTTGCTTCTCTGTGCTGAGGCTTTTTGCTTTCTCAAACTGTATCCTGTTAAGGATAAAGTGTGAAATATGATTTTTTTCCCTCTACTTACCTAATGTGGCCTCCTTCATCTAGCAAGGGCAGCGCCTGTGAGTGGGCAGCAAAGCCTTGGTGACCCGTCCCCCCTTGTCTTGTGTCATGATGTATGTTTGGATGGGTTGTACTGGAATTCTAATTTCCCCTCAGGGATCAACAAAGTATCTTTGAATTGAATTGAATTGAGACACTTGGATATTTTCCTCTTCACCTTGTCCAGGGTCTGCAGTGTTTTTAACAAAGTCGTTTGCCGTTGACCATATTTTGAGATCTGGTTGAGGCTGCACTGCTGGTTGGGGCTGAGTTGGATACTAGCATTAGTAGCAATTTTCTTCATCACTACTTTCCTCGGGTTGTGGAGCTGTGTCGTTTGTTTCGTCTGGTTTTTTCTTTCTCCTTGTTCTGGGTACTTTAATAGGAATGTCCAGTGGTAAGTGGTTACAGGGGAGAAGCAGGTTACGATGCAATATCCCACTGTCTCCGTTTTTACCTTGTTCAGGCACAACTTCATAAATAGGGAGACCCTTATTCACTTGTCTGACAACGTTGTAGATGCAATCTTCCCAGTGGTTCTAAAGTTTTCCCATTCCACCCCTGGGTGTCATGTTTCTGACAAGGACACGGTCTCCTTCTTCCAGAACAGAACTTCTCACTTTGTTATCATGGTTTCTTTTTCCATGTTCAGATGACTTTTTGGACTTTTCTTGTGCTATTTCATAAGCTTCTTGCATTTGACTTTTCCACCTTTTCATGTATTGCTGCTGGTCAGATGTTCCTCTCTCTGGTGTCACTTGAAACAGAATGTCAAAAAGGAGTCGCGGGGCTCTCCCAAATAAAATAGGGAGAATAACCAGTGACTTCACTCCTCGTGCAGTTATATGCAAAGATGACCTTGTTTAATGACTCTTTCCAGTTTGACTTTTCTTTTCTGTGAGAGTCCTAAGCATTTGTAACAATGTACTATTAAATCTCTCAACTTGCCCGTTTCCCTCAGGATGATACGGGGTAGTCCTGGAGCCTGGATGCCACAATTTTTGGACAACTGTGAGAAAAGTTGGTTTTCGAACTCGCCTCCTTGATCATGGTGAATTCGGGAAGGGAGACCGAACTTCATGAGGTAGTCGTTGATTATTTTGTCTGCGACAGTCTTTCGAGATTTAGATGTTGTAGCATAGGCTTGGGCATATCTTGTGAAATGGTCGATTAGAACCAAAATGTACTCATATCCTCCCACACATCTATGAACGTGGAGGAAATCAATAGAAACCATTTCAAAAGGCTGAGAGGTGACAATACTGGTAAGAGGCGTTTTTGTTTCACGACTGGGTTTTTTGCTTTTAACACAAGAACAGCAGTTAACATATTGTTCAATATACTTTTGCATTTGAGGCCAGAAGAATCTGTCTCAAACTAGTGATGTTGTCCTGTCAATCCCCTGATGTCCCATTTCATTGCGCAATGCTCTCATTACTGTCTCTTTATATGTCTCTGGTAAAACTAATTGTGTCCTTAATGCTGTCTGGCGACGCAAGATGTTATCTTTGTCCAATACTAGTTTATCCCATTCCGACAGTAACTTCCTAGTGGCCATGCTCAGTGACTTCAGCTCTCGACCAGTGGGTTTGGTGCCTGATTGAAGGTATGTGATGACAGGGCCTATACACTGATCTCTCCTCTGAGCTTGGTTTAGGTCTCTTCTGGGATCGGGACAAGCTTTTGATCACTTTCTATAAGCTGAGTTGGAACAGCCATCGACCAAGGTGCACTTAAGTCTGCTTCTACAACTTGGACAGTGGCTTGCACTGCTCGGGATGGCATCTCCTCTGTACACATTTTCATAACTGTCTCAATGTCAACTGGCATCTTAGATAGAGAATCAGCATCTACATTTTCACGCCCAGGCCTATATTTAAAGGGTAAGGGGAAAAAACCGCTAACTCGGTGACCATCTATAACCTGTAGCGTTGAGTTTAGCTGTCGATAAAACGTACGTAAGTGGATTATTGTCCGTATACACTGTACCTGACGAGCCAATTAAGTAGTCCCTAAATCTCTCACAAACTGCCCACTTAATGCAAGACACTCTAATTTTCCTGAATGTAAGTGGTAGTTTTTTCTGACTCAGTGAGCGTGCGTGATGCATATGCTATTACCCGCATCTTACCAGTTTGCTCCTGATACAGGACTGCACCTAGACCTTGATTGGAAGCGTCTGTGTGGAGTACAAAGGACTTGCTAAAGTCTGGAAAGGCAAGGACAGGTGGCTCAACTAGGTAGCGGATTAACTTTTCCAATATTTCTTGATGATGCTCAGTCCATGTAATTGGCAGGTTTGAGGGAACTCCTTTCGTTTTCTTATCCTGTCTCCTTGTCTTTATCATGTGTTTCTCTACCATTGTGGGTTCTGCGGGGCTTTAAGGGGGATGGTAGAGGGAGCAGCAAAACGTGAAAAGTCCTGATATACTGTCTATAGTAGCTAAGTAGATCCATGATGGCTCCAACTCTCCTACAGTTTTAGGATGCTTATCTTTTTAGAGCTCTAACTGCGACAGTATCAGCTGGATCCATCTTCCTGCCCTCAGCTGAAACAATGGGCCCTAAATTAGCGCACTTTTTTCCTTAAATAGTTTTTCCATTTACTCGGTTTTAATTTTATGCCATGTTGTCTGAGTCTTTTGTAAAACACAGTTCGTACATTTGCTACATGTGTTTTGTGAATGAGTTACTAAATATAAAATGCTGTCAATCGAGATACAGGTGCAGATCTCATCTCTTAGTCCTTCCAGACAGTTTTTCCCCATGCATCGCTGAAAAGCAGCAGGTGCATTCATTAAAAACCGAATGGGGTTTCCAACCCACTTGTATAAACCCCATGGGCGTCAAAAATGCAGTCAAGTGGTCGGGAAATTCCCGGCCATGAACCCTGATGATATTTTTCCCCTTGATCAAGCAGGGAAAAACCCAGGTTTTGCCTCCTAGTCCGTCCATGATGTCCTGCACTCTAGGAAATTGGCTGGCGGTCGGGGGGGTTTTTCTTATTTAGTTCCCCGGTAATCTATGCACAAAAAAGTCCTCCACACTTTTTCCGAACACAACAAAAGGGGAGCTGGCGTAGGGTGAAAGGGGAACTTTTCGACCCGCCTTGTGCAATAAGGTCATGCAGATGTTTTTTCATTTTCTCTATATAAGGGTTTTGGGCACAGAACAGATTTTTTTTGCAACTGGCTCATTGTCCTTTAAAAAAACAGAGAGTTGCAACTTTTCTACACAACCAAAGTCATTTTTGGATTTAGAAAAAGAGGCACATTCTTCTCTTAACATTGTCTGTACCACTGACCTTTCATTTTCAGGTAAGTGACTTAAGTCTACTGGGGGGTCCTACGTACTGTTTTGTTGCTCATTTGTTTCAACTTCGTTCTCTGTAGCTGGGACTGCAGAGGCTGACTGGAAACATTGAGGCAGGATAAACAGCTTGTACAGGTTGAACTGTTCCTACAAATGTCTTCCCAAAGAGCACAATGTCATGGTCCGCGGGGTTCTGAACATCAATAGCGATGAAGGGTTTTAATCCATTTTTGACTGTTATGAGAGTCTCACAGAACTCTAGTCCTTCTGTCCACTGTGGATTTATATCAGGTTCAAATATCAGGGTTACATCCTTTTTGAATAGAGGTGCTTGCACACGACACTCGACTCTCACAGTTGAGTGTTTTGACACAATCACTTTTTCCCTCGTCTTAACTTTATACTCAAGTATTTGATCTACACTCACTTTCTCTACACATGCTGCAACTTCACTGGTCTCGAAGCCTGGAAAAGCTGTAACAGCAGTTTGAATCAGGTGATTTTTGTCAGCAGTGGACTGCTTGAGTTCAGTGTCAACAATGAGTTTAATAACATTTGAGCCTATTATTGGTCTTGCCAGGCTGGAGCCACTCAAAACAAGTGTGGGAACAGTGACCTCTGCTGGTTGGTTCTAGTCTGCATGCAGTTTAAAGTCCACTTCTAACCAAGCAATATAAGACATGTTTACTCCATTAGCTGCTGTTATTGCTAGGGTATTATTTCCTTCCAATACTTCACAAATGTTTCTAAGCTTTACATTTGGCAGATTTTGTCTCCACCATGTTTCATCCACTATTGTTACTTGAGAACCAGAGTCCCATAATGCTTGTGTTCTTTTGTCTTGTATGTAACAATCAATTAAATATTTTCGTCCAATTAGTGGGGCCACATTACCACGCGTCTTTTGCTTAGGTGGCTTAGTTTGACAGTATCACATGAAACTTGTATGCAGTTTTCTTTGTGGGTTGACCAATCTACAGTCTGACAGGATTTGGAGCAATAAAAGGCCTTTTTACATAATGCACACTGTTTGAGTCTCACCATATTTTCTCCAGCTTCACAGTGGGCCCACTTTTGGGACAACTTTGATGAGTGGGTCACTGTCTGTCCCGCTGAAGCGATCCTTATTCGTTTAAAGACTGGGGCTGACGTGCTCCTCTCATCCTGCACCCTGCTAAGAAGTGCTCATTGCTGCCACAGGCATAACAGTGTTGACAGTCCTCCATTTTGTTTTGTTGACAGGCAAAACATCTCCTCCTGCACCGGGGGGCTGGTGGACGAAAGGATCTTTGGGGCATTTGGTTGTATGGGTTGTTCTGGTATGCATAAGGTGGATTGGCCCATTGTACTGGAGGTGACATAGCGAGTGGAGGTGTCATTGGTTGTGATACAACACTTGGTTTCTACGCATTGACCTGCGGCTGTGGTTTCTGCATGAACTCCTTTATTTGTGATACAGCTTTTAAGTCACTCAATAATGTCATATTGGATCGCATCTCTTTTAGCTCAGATAAAATGTCAGGTTGCACTCTTGTGTTTTCTTTCTTTTCAGTGGAACTGACGGTCAGAATGAACAGCAACACGATGTGGGGCTAACAGCTTCCTTTTGTCTTGCCTTTCATGTTCACAGGCACAAGCAGCATTCAGTTTCTCTAATAACAGCTCATCGGAAACAGTAACGAGTTCTAGGTACGGCTGTAGGTCACGTTTAATGCTGTCATTTAGTAAACCAGTCAGTACTGTGTGAAGGAACATGTTTTGGACAAGTATCGGGTCATATTTCAGTCCTGACTCAGCCTCTTGTGAGGCGAACAAAATTTTCTGTCTGAGATCTAAGGCACGAATAACAAAACTTTGAGGGGTCTCTTTGTTACCTTGCATCTCTGAGCTTAGTTGCTTGTACAAGTCTGTCACACTTTTCTCTTGGTAGTGGCAGCAAATAATTCTTCTCAGTGCAGGGAGTGTCAAGTTGGCTTTACCTTCAAGGTAGCTCCGTAGCTGCATACCAGGAGTGATGGCTCTAATGACAGCATCAACAATCTCTGCTTCATGGAAGCCCTTGCTTAAACCATGCTCTAAACTGAAGAATGAGAGGCGAACTTTCTGTCCAGGGTCACCAATTTGGCCAGATATTTTAAAATCTTTATTCCATGGAGGTGGAAAGTGCTTGTAATGAACTGCTTTTCATTTGTGGTTTTACTTTCACTTACTTGTTGATCTCTTTGTTTCTGCATTAATGTCAGTTTAAGTTGCCGGGCCTCAATTTCTTTTTTTAATTGTAACTCTTCATCCATTTTCTCTTTGGTCGTCATAGGTTTTGTTGCTTGTTCAATGTTTTGGTTCACAGCTTCTGCTATTTCGTTTTGTTTTATTTCTGCTTGTAATACTGCTTGGAGTACATTTTCACTGGCAGAGAGCTCTCCAACATTCTGATATTCCCGTATTTTATCTCTTATATACAACAGTTGGGACATATCCTGATCCTCCAGCTCTCCGAGCTCCTCACGTTGCAAGTGGCTGCTTATCATCGTTATTAACATGGCCCGGGACAGTGCTTGTATGACCTCTAGCTGTAAATCCTCTATATCCGTTGCTTCCATTATCTTACGTGGGGACAAAGCAGAGTTATCCGTACGGCTCAATGTTGGTTCTTTAGCAACTCTGGCGTTAGCTCTGAAAATTAGCGTAGTTTTCCTGGTGGCTGTAGCTTCACCTCGGGCAGCAGGCTTACTTCAGGCGGTCCACTTCACACTTTTGCCAACTTTTCGCTCTGTTTCACTCGTCCGACTTGTTTTTCAGATGAGTAGCAGGTAGGGTTACTTCTAGAAAAGCTAGGCCTGGTCTTGCTCATCCCAGCGCGGTGCCTCCAGATGTTATACCTGAGGAAATCAGTGTGAGAAAACAGCGACTTCTCAGGTCTCAGTGTTTAATCAATGAGACGCCTAGCCCAGGCTCCCCCTAGTGGTTACAAAAACCGAATGTACCACATCTATGTCAGCTTTCAAAATAAAATGATACAACAGAGGTAGCCACTGGTAAAGATCCTTTTTCTAAGAAAAAACAATAAACAACTGTATTATAATAAGAGAATGTATTTCAGCTTGTGCTGTTTTTTAAACTATTACATCAGCAGTCGTCTCCATGATTGTGTGACCTATGACCCAGGGTGAGAGACCATTTAAAGGCTCAGGAAACCTTTGCAGGGGTTTTGAGTTAATTAGCTGATTAGGCTGTGACACCATTAGTGTCCAATAATGAACATTTTCACAGTATTATAATTTTCTGAGACACTGAATTATGGGGTTTCTTTACCTGTGCGCCGTATTCATAAAAATAACTAGAAACAAAGGCTTGGAATATATGTGTGATGATTCTTTATAATATATGAGCTTCATTTTTTGGGACAACTGGCAAAAATTATTGCAGTTTTCTGCCATATTCTAATTTGATGAGGTGAACCTGTAAATGACAAACCCTCCATCAGACACATTCCTAACCCTTCTAAATATATCAGAATATTGAATATGAAATCAAAATGAGTCTCAGATCACTAAATGTGTTTATTATCCAATAGCATCAACTCTTTCATTTCACTTCATTTATTTCTCAGACTACAAACATTTAAGGGAACGATCTTTAATCCTTTCTTAGGAAGTTTCATGGTGTTGATTTCTGACAATATTCTAAATCGTTGTCTTTATTTATTAACACCACTGTCTTCAATCTTTGACCAACAATCATTTCATAACAATAACCCTCAACTTCCTGCATGGAAACAACCGCATCAACGGTCACATGACCACCAAAGCCGTCCTGAATGACGTCATCCAGGTAAAGCAGCTTGAAGGTCCGGTCGGGCTCGCAGGTCCGAACTCTCTCAGTGCGTAAAGCTGCTGAAACTGAAGCAGATGTTTGTCAGCGAGCTACCAGTGAAGCTGGTTTTCTGTCTGAAGGTCCTGGTGAACGCCCTGCTGAGCGCCGCAGGAGGAGACGGAGGTCAGGTGACTGACAGAGCAGGAGAGGGGCGGAGCTTCTGTGAGGCCAGTCTGTTCAACAACGAGCGGATCCGCCACGGTCAGTTTGTTCCCATGAAGCAGAACCAGACATCATCAGAGCTGCTTTCTTTAGCCGGATCATTGACAGTTTTATTGATCCTGGTTCTGGTTTTCTGGACTTTAAACAGGATGAAAATGATCACAGAGATAAAATCATCTTTGACTCCAAACCAACAATCACTCTGGAGATAATCTGAGATCTAGAAAACGTTGCAGCATTTATTTCAGAACTGAAATCTGGGCCGGATCTCCCCATTTCTTGGTCTTTCTTTGTTTGAAACATTCTGTGCAGATTTTAGTTTGGTTGCTGCCTTTTTCCTTTAAAGGTTTTTGTTCTGCAGCATCTTCCAGAACCTGATCTTCCTGATGAAATTCTCTTATTGATGTTTCTAGAACTGGACCTGAGACCAGAATCATTTTCAGGTGGATTTAATAAACCCGTCTGTCTCTGTGATGCAGGATCTCAGGGTTTACCTACCAGCAGCGTTCTGTCCAGGATCCTTCAGACCCAGATGTTGGACACGTTGGACATCGAAGGACTTTATCCTCTGTACCGCCGAGTGGAGCAACACCTGCAGGACTTCCCTGAGGAAAGGTAGAACCGAGCCAACCGGAACCAGAAGGTAAAACTGTCCCGACAGGTAAACTTGGACTCTGACGTCTCTGTCTGTCTGTGTCAGAACTCGCCTCCAGATAGACGGACCGTACGACCAGAACTTCCTGGAGAAGGTCCAGAAATGTTGGATGGAGGACGACGGCTCTGTGGAGTACGCTGCAGCCAAGGTCACATGATTCCCAGTTCTCCCAGTAACACAGACACACAGAAACATTTGACTGTTTATTTTCACACTTAAAGCCAAATTACAGCCGTATGGAGAAACACTTCCTTCTTTAAACCAAGTCCTTCTAACCTCAGATGAACAAACAGAACCTAAATCCATGAAGGACAGATGAAGTCACACAGAAACACTTACTGACAGTTACTGGTGCTGAACAGTCCAGATCAATCTTCTAGTTTCTTCTACAGACCATCCCCAAACCACCACTGATCACATGAATCCATAAACACAGGAGAAACTAGATGGTTTCACAGATCTACTGATCTGCTGAGATGTTCCTAAACTAAGCATGAAAACCTCTCAGAGTTTTCTGCTGCAACGTTCATCAGTCTGGATGTTTGGATCTCAGTTGGTTTCCATCAGCAGAGCTCTCCAGGGTCCTCAGTGTCTCCACTAACCTCACCTGTTACCTGTTCATGATCAACACACCTGGATCTGCTGTCAGAACCAAACTAAACTCCACATCATCCACTTCATGTCACCTTTAGTTTGTAGCATCTGGACAGATTATTAAGCAGATCTGAAGCTGACCTGAAAGCAACCAGAAGATCAGTCAGACCAGATCAGATCATCTCCAATTTCCTGTTTAAAACACTGAGCTTCAATCTGATCAATAAGGTTTCATTTGGACTTTGTGTTCTTCATGCTGAGAACATCAGAGCTGCTGTTTGCTCACTGAGATCTTCATGGGTACGATTTTTACTTTATCAACAGTGGTGATGTATGAAAACATCTTGTCAGTGAAGGTGTGCGTGAAGGTGTGTATGTGTGTGTTAGTGTCCAGATCAGAGAAGGACAGCTTTCCTCTGTCCCAGTCCAGATTCACTCTGATCCTCTGGAGCTTCTTCTTTACTGAGAGAACTGTGGGAGGAGCAGGTGGAGACTCTGCTGAGTATCTACCTCCATAGAACCATATAACCAACCATCCAGACGTTATGTTTCTCTTCCTCTGGACAGACTCTGCTATCACACCGAGTGACCAGCCTCCACTGTCTCCAACATCAACAACCC